>PITA01011617.1:0-65821 GCA_004023965.1 Spilogale gracilis | reverse complement strand
ATCTAGGGAGGGAAACGAAACAACAGAGATTTTGAACACAGAAACAAACTGAGGGACTTGGAGGGAGGGGGGTGGAGGGATGGGAGAGCCTGGTGGTGGGTACTGGGGACACCTAAAGTGTGGAGCACTGGGTGTGGGGAATGGGGAATGAATCTTGAAACACTGGAAAAAAAAATTTTAGTAACAATAAAAAAAATAAATAAAAGTGACATTTTACAAGAAAAAAAAAAAAAAGAAGGACAACTTTAATAGCCTGGACAACTTTAAGTTTTATGTAAATTTCACATGTAAGGCAGTATCATCAGTTACAAGCAAGAGCTGATTTATGATTTTAAAGTGGAGGGTCATAACGGTAGCAGTGTTTGTAAAGCAAAAACCAGGGAACAATACAAGTCTTTCCATAATAATATGTTAAATAAATTATGTTCACATCCTTGTGATGGAATTTTAAGCAGTTATTTTCCTGTGAGGTAGAACCATATGTACTGATATGGAGATGTTTCCAAGAGGTATTATTAAGCCAAAAAAAAAAAAAAAGTTCAAAAACAGTGTGTATAAGATGAAAAGAATATACCTTATATATGGATATAAGTTCTTAAAATTTTTTTGGAGAGGTCTGAAGAAACCATTAACAAGGTTAACTTTGGGGAGTGAAACTGGCATTCAGGAAGTAAGGAGAAAAAGATTATTTTATGCATCTCTGCATTCGTATTTTTACCATCTGGATGTATTTGTTTAATTTTTTTTTTTAAGATTTATTCATTTAGGGGCACCTGGGTGGCTCAGTTGGTTAAGCGTCCTGGGCTCCAGCCCCTACAGCAGGCTCCCTTCTCCTTGGGGAGCCTGCTTCTCCCTCTGCCTGTCACTCCCCTTGCTTGTGTTTGCAACTCCCTCTGTCAAATAAATGAATAAAATCTTTAAAAAAAACAGATTTCTTCATTTATTTTAGAAAGAGAGAAAAAGAGATAGAAAGAGAGCCAGGGGAAGAGCAGCAGGGAGGGAGGGGCCAAGCAGGCTCCCTGCTGAGCCACGCACGTTTCACCGCTGCCCACCCCCCCATGGTTTAATTTTTAAGTACAAAGTTTAAATAGGAAAAAAAAAAAAAAAAGACTTAATCACACAACGGACACTGATCTTCTGCACTGACAAACCACCCTCGCGCGGCTTTCCTTGGCCTGCTCTCCAGTCCTCTTGGCTGCTGCGTGTTCACGACATTGAGTTCCAATGCTGGCTGTGTCTTCACATTTTTCTCCTCTGAACTTAATTCTGCTCAGCTATGCCCCTCTCAGCCGCCCCTATTAACCTCTGATAATAGCTCTTCGCCACCAACCACAACCCTCTCCTGGCTTCTGGCTAAACCCTTAGCAGTTCGGGAAGGGGGGCTACCCACCGTGATCACAAAGCTAGTAGCAGAGGAAGAGCACAGACCTGATGCGGCTGGAAACCTCTTTCTCTTTCCATTTCTTCCAGCCAAATGCTACCCATCCTTCAAGACTCACTCTGAGGACAACTTCTCTAGAAAGCCTGCCCAGAACTGCCACATCAGAATGAACCCCTCTCTCACCAGCATTATTTTATACTCCGTTTTTACCTGATGGATATTTTGCACATTTTGATTTGTATTTCAGTAATTTGTGCCTGAGCCTACCAGAGTCGTATTCCAAAATCTCTGTGTTTTTGGAAGCACCTAGATAGAGCCTTATCTTCAATGAATGCATATTATATATTAGTGGACCTGATTTCTATTAAATTGAAGTTGAAAACTTAAGGGTTTTCAAATGAAAGAAATATGCAAGTCTTTCAGTCCCTGGTGACAGTCATGGGTTCCACTGGAAATCCTACTGTGACTGAGAAAAAACCGAGATTCCATATCCTGCCAAACAAGCCACATGAGATGCTAAACGAGCATTATAGACCATCAGTAAATAGTGTCTTTGCGGCAAGTCCTCAATTTTCTATAGACACCTACCCCATGTTATGGCCACAGTTTCAGAGGACAACACTCAAAGAAGCCACATGATTCCCAGCCTTAACATGTAGCTGTTCGTACATGAATTGGGGGTGACCATTCTCATGACTAGTTAGCAACAGGACAGGGAGAGTAGAGAGCCTCTGTGAGAAGGACTGTCCCCTGGCACTATGACTTCTCATTACTGACGTGACAACCCTATGGAGATGAGGAGGTAGCCTACCTTAAGACAGTGATGTCATCACCAAGGCAAATTTTTAAAAACTTATATGTCTTGAAAGACTCCACTGTTCTGGAGGAGAAGGCACTGGTTTGACGGGGCAGAAACTGGCCACGAGCTTCCTTAAAGTGCCTACGTCCTGGAGCAGAACCAAGGTGAAGATCGAAGCAAAGCCACTTCTTGTGATGAAAAGGCACCGAGAGAACACGTATGTGGTTATACACGTTTATGGAAGAGGAGGCGGAGGTATGGTGTGTGTAGGAGAAATAACAGCATAGGAAAACACCTGGTTTGTGTTGGAAGGAGACGCTGGATTATGTGTGCACATGCAATGGCAAATACTCAAGATAAGAAGTTAAAAAAACAAAAAACAAACAAACAAAAAAAGACTAGACATCCAGTCTAGTTCTGTCCCAGCAGACCAAAACTGTAAGCAAGTCGCTTAGCTCTCTGAGCACCAGTGTCCTAATCTATGACAGGGGCTAAATAAATCAGCCTGTTCTGCCTAAACCGCATCACTGAAGACTCAACTACCTGAAAGATAGCAACCTGAGCCCTCCTTATAAAGCACTGAACTCACTTCCAGAACTTTCCCATTATGGATATGATGGAAACTTCCACATGTAAGAACCAAGAGATTCCTTTTTAACTCTCTGACTCCTTATACCCAGAACACAAGATCCATGATACAGGTGGAAGAAAATTCAGACTCAATACCAATCACATTATTTTAAATGAATCTATAATTTTTTAAATGATACATAATCAACCAACCTTTACTATAGTAAAAACAAATATGCCACTTCTTTCCTGCATTATATATTGTTATGGAGGAAACATCAATGCTTTTATTGAGGATGTTGTCAAATAAAGTTTTGAGAGGAGCAACAGGGAGTTCTACTTGAATGAAAGAAAGTACATGGAGAGGAAAGAGCTGGCATATGCATATTTTGAGCACGCACTTATTCCAGATGTAAATGAGATGAATGAGTCCCACTGTACACAGGTGTAACTTAAGCATATTCAGCACCACACCCTTGAATAAAAGAGAGGAGAAATGAACAAGCGAAAATGAGGGAAGACTGTACTCCTGCTGTTACTTTCCTTCAACCTAGAACTTAGCCTCCAGTACCATGGCCAAGTGTAAAATGAAGCAGAAGAATTTAAATTCTAGGTTTTGAGCTTCTAACAGCTCAGTCTGGTGAGTCAAGAGGTTTTCAAGGATTGTTTTGACATTATGTATTTTTCTTTTCTGGGATGAGCTGCTTATGAAAACAAATGAATGGAACAGCCATAACATTTAGTCTAAAAATGCCCTCACACTCCAGGTTTCTGTGCCAGATATTATAGAAGACACTACTACCCAGGACTTGTCAGTGTCGGAAAATCCCATTCCTTGCAAAGAAAAAGATATCAGAACAGAGGAAATACACACACACACACACACACACACACCATGCATACACACAGATATTTTCAGAATAACAGGTTCAGAAATAGAATGAAACAGACTTAGAAGAAAAGACAAACCAGATCAACTGAATCAATGAAAAAGAGAACCCCACCTACCTGGTGACCGCACGGGTACAGATGGTAACAAGGAAACAGCCGGCCACGATCATCCAGCCCCAGCCTCCATCTGGAGGAGAGGTCGACCGAATTCTAGTTCCTTTTGCCATGGCTTCAGTTCTTTTTCTTCTTTTGGGGGTCACTCTAATAGCCCAGTTACAATCCTGGAAGGAGTTTGCTGTCCAGTGACTTCCTATTGGCATTCAAGATTAGCATGGAATGCTGCCTGGCACATAGGTCCCTGGCCATCTAAAACCAAAAATCAGGATATATTTATATTTTATTGTCATATCCAAAGGTTGATTTTTCACTTGACAAAAGTGATCATTACTTTCCTGTTAAATATGATTATTTGTAACTATGAATGCTGGACTGAGGCAAAGACTATTAGGTGTCCTTCTTCTTTTTAGTAAAAGATCTTCCCTAAATTCGGCCAAATCCATGTCCTCCCAGTTTGATACCTTATTTCCTAGTTCCCCTTGAAGGTAGATGTGGCAACATGGTTTAGTCTAAATAAAAGGGATGGAAGAAAAAGTGATGCACCATTTCTGGTTCAAGTTCAAAGGCAAAGGTACTTTCCCAGGACTTCCACCATGCCCTTTCCCATAGACCAACATGGATGTGGGGGGGGGGGTGAGACAGCTTCACCCACACAAGCCAAGACAGCACCCTGGGGGCTGGCAGAGCTCCAGGGTAGAAGGAGTCTGCGTCCCTGATGACGGCAAAGAAGAGCTGCCCCTCCAGTTCTGGACTGCACAGACTTCTACACTGTTACGCAGAATACCAAAAAGCTTCCATTTTATTTTACTCTCTGTATTTTGGAGTCTCTCTATTACAACAACTTAGACCATGTCCTACTTATGACACTGAATGACTCCGATTGTAAATTTTTTGGCATTTCTGACTAGCAATGCTGTTTTTTGTTTATTTTTATTTATTAAATTTCTTCTTCAATGCTATCATTTTTTAAGCATGTAATAAAGGCAAGAAGAGAATGACAAATAAATGAACCAGACTAGAGAACCCAGCAGCAAGTACATAATAATTCAACATAGCTACATAAGGTAACAGAGATTGGTGGGGGAAAAAAACGATTACTCCATATATCATGTCACAACTCTCCCTCTAGTTCTTAGCCTTCTAGGTAGGTCAGAGTTAAATGCAAAAAAAAAAAGAAAGAAAGAAAGAAAAGAAAAGGAAAGGAAAGGAAAGGAAAGGAAAGGAAAGGAAAGGAAAGGAAAGGAAAAGAAAAGAAACCATTAAAAGTCTAGGTGAAGGGGCACCTGGGTGGCTCAGTTGGTTAAGCGACTGCCTTCAGCTCAGGTCATGATCCTAGAGACCCGGGATCGAGCCCCACATCGGGCTCCCTGCTCGGCGGGAAGCCTGCTTCTCCCTCTCTCACTCCCCCTGCTTGTGTTCCCTCTCTCACTGTGGGAAATAAATAAATAAAATCTTTAAAAAAAAAAAAGTCTAGGTGAAAATATAGGTAAATATTTATCTGATCTGTAGAGAGAAGGTCTCCCTGAAATGAAAAGTAACGTAACAAACCAAGAGGAAATTTTTGTTGATTTGTCTAAATTAAAATTGAACATTTCTACGTATCAAAAGATGTACTAAATAAAGCCAAATGATAAACCACAGATGTGTGAAAAAAAATTAGCAATACATGGTTCAAAGAAGTAATATCTGCAATATTAACTCATTCAACTACAAGCACTGAGTGTCTCCTAGGTGCCAGGCAGTATTTCAGGGCCCCAGGAATCCTTACAAGCAGGCAGACTCTAAGGTCCTCCCATGATCCCACCTCCTGCCATTCTTGACTGCGTATAATCCCTCCCCGGGAACACAGGTGGGACCCAGGACTTGTTGTTAACCAGAGTAGGGCACGGGTGATAGGACATGAATCCCATGATTATGCCATGTTATGTCAGACTCAGTCTCGCTAGAAAACTTGTTCTCACTCTCCTGGTGGCCTTGAAGAACAAGCTGCCATACTGCACACTGCCTACGGAGGGGGCCACGTGGAGGGGACTGTGGGCAGCCTGTGGGAGCCGGGGTAGCCTCCGGGAGGGAGCAAAAGCTGAAGTTCTCAGTCCTACAACAAAAGGGAAACAAATCCTGCCACAACATCCCAAGGGAGCTTGGAAGCAGATTTTTTCCTGGCGATCCTCTGGTTGATGACACAGCTTGGCCAACATTTTGACTCCAGCCTATGACACGCTGAGCCGAGGACCCTGTTAGCTGAGGACACTCTGCTAAGCCGTCCTGGATTCAGGCCCCACAGAAACTGTGGCATAAGGTGCTTCTTAAAGTATTTAGTATGTCAAACAGTCTGAATTACCGTTAGGGATGAATTGTTTGAATGACAAAAATAAGAGTTGTGACAGACCCTTTTTTCCACTGGATGGAGCAAATCACTCAGCTGTTGGTACAATTTGATTAGGATCACCAGACAAAATCTGAGGTCAGAGTAAGTCAATGAAACATCATTTCAAATATGACAAAGCATGCATTATTTGGAACACAGGCTCTATACCACTTAATAAATTATGGGCAAACCAAATTAATACAATTTTTTTTACTTTAAAGCCACAATTTCTTTTAAGAAAATGGCTCACAGTCGAACCTTGTCATCTTTAAAGGCACCAGAACAAACTGGCAGCCTGTGAATTCAGAGAACAAATACAGAGCAAAGGTAGTGAATGGGATTCATTCCTTGTAAGACAGGCCCCGAAAACCTAAAACTCCTTCACCTCTTCTGCCATATGTGGACACAGCCATAAAGAAGGCTGTCTAGGAGCAAGGAGATGGGCTCTGATCCAATACCAATTTCTCCCAGCACCTTGATCTTGTACTTCCCACCATCAGAACTGTGAGAACTAGAGGTTTGTTATCCAAGCCATCCAGTCTCGAGTAGTCTTGTTATAGTAGCCCAAATGGACTAAGTCACCTCGAACGTCAGCTGTCCCAATTCCCTTGAGAAATTGATGTGCTAAAGGTACCGGGCAGGCATTCCTTTGTGGCCGCTATCAGAGGGAGTGAAGGAGCAGCACATTCCTGGAGAAGGCCAGTGTTCCCCACTTCCCCCGCCCCTGGCCTCCTGTCCTCTCTGACCTCGCGGTCTGCCTCATACACAACACCTGACAGGCCCCTGCAAGCAAGAGCTTCTCTACTTCTGCCGATACTGTGTTGACCTAAGTCAGACTTTCTTGAAGAGCCAGATGTGAGTCACACTCACGGAATGTTTAAGTCTCTACATTCCCTCTCACAATTCAACGCGATCAGCCTTTGATGTTCTACCCGCATCTGCACACACACACACACACACAACGAAATAACTCACTGCTTAGACATAATTAGGTGCCAAGTGTCACAAAATGGTAGAATCAATTGTACAAGGAAAACAGCCGAAGCTCAGAAACCTCTGCCTTAGTTTAGTTCTAGCCTCTTCATGGCTTTTCCATTGAAATAATCCCAAGGGTAAGCAGTTTTCCAATTGAAGACTGTAAATCCACCAACACATAAGTGTCCAGTATCCGGATCATCCTTAGCCCAGTGCTGGTCAGGAGTGCTGGTACGGGGTGCCCGGGTGGCTCAGTCAGTTAAGCTCAGGTCATAGTCCTGGAGTCCCTGGATCGAGCCCTGCCTTCGGCTCCCTGCTCAGCCTGCTTTTCCCTCTCGCTCTGCCCCTCCCCCTGCTTGTGCTCTCTCTCTCTCTGTGAAATAAATAATAAAATCTTAATTAAAAAAAAGAATGCTGAAAGAGGTAGTGAAATATAGTGCAATAGATCAAGAATTAGAAAGTTATTCAAATTCTTTGAACAGTAATCTCATTGCTGGGAAATTATCCTAAGAAAACACTTTAATAGAAGATGGACACTAGGGGTGCAAAATAATGGTTGCATTATGAATAATATATATAATGGAGACAGCTTAAGTGCTCAACAACTGGGAAGTTTTCTAGAGTTATGACATATGAACAAACGGAACAGTATCCAATCCTTGAAAACCATCAACAAGAAGATAATTCTGTAATATGGGAAAAACATCTATGAAGGGGAAAAGAAGTCTCTAAAACTGTGTGCACATTATGAGGAGAAGCTAGATAAAACTTACATAGAAGTTGTATACTTGCAACTATCACAAAGAATAGAAGGATATGCAAAAAGGTATACAATTGCAAAGATGATGCAAAAAGGTATACAGCAGGTATAATTGTTAGGAATCATTTTTAAAATTTTTTAAATTGTATTCAATACCATTTTATATATAATTTTCTTAGATAGTTCAGGTCTACTCCGGTGATGTAAATATGAGCACAGACAGTTCCTTTGTATAGTGTCTCAAGGACTGGAAAGAAACCTATCACAGTTACTGAAACATCGCAGTGAAAATTAGGTGATTGTTCAGTAGAGGACATGATGTACATAGCAAGCTCCAGCAAAAACAAAATGTTCCATCTCATTACAAAAATCTTAAGCATCATTAACTTTTACTTTGCCTCTTGTGTCTCCAGATGATTCCATTTTCATTTATTTTAGCTGAGTAACCTCTCTGGCATTCCCACATTTTATCAAGAACCAGTTTGTGCAGATCTCTCAAAAAAATACAACTGGAAGAAGCCAAATGAGCGAAGTGAGTAAGACGGCCAAGGAGCGCGGGGCTAGCAGCGCTGGCACGGTGAACCAAGGTCTGTTGTAAGTTCAAGTCAACCTTCTCACAGGGAACCTTCTCACAGGGTTCCAGGGTGGGGAGAAGCGGCTTTGAAAGCATTAGTAGGAGGTACCATGATTAATAATTCCCCATGAACAGGCCCTCTTGAACCTCACAAGCCTCAGAGATGGGAGCTGTTTTCTCCTGTGCCCGATAATGAAGCTGAAGCCCAGAGGAGTGAAGGGGCTCAGCACGCAGTGCTACGTGGAGACCGGTGGAGACGAGAGAGCCCTGGCAGCTATGGGACAGTGTGCACGCCCATCCACCCTCCAGCTTTCCATACAGCTATTGGGCACTGTGTCAGCAAGCCATACAAACAATGGTAAAGCTTGATCACCCATTTGTGTGAGTGATCACGACAGAAGAAAGAGGGAGGAAGTGCACAGGTTAACACAGGGTGCACTGCCCAAAAAATAACCCGTGTTTCTCTCAAAACAGGCCATTCAATAGATTTCTATGTATTCAGAAGAAATGCACCGGTTAGACAAGGTTAACCTAGTTCCAACAGAGACGTGGGAGCAGCCTGCAGTTCCCCTAGAATATTAGCCAGCACATTTTTATAAATAATTAACTGCCCTGATATGGTAAACATATTATAAAAAGTCCTCTACTGAATTAATAGTATACCTAAAACTATATGCAAAGGAAGCATGTTACCAGCAGGCAATTCTTCATTTTACTAATCAGCCTTCAATTTATTTCATTTTGACGTCCAACCATGAAAGTATAATTGCATTCTGCTCTCATTCTGGTTCCAGAAAAATGTTTTTGGAGCAAGAGAAGCTCTATAACATGGTGTGCCTCTAAGATTACTCTTGAATAGTACAAATTAAAATATATGTTCAATTTCACTTCACCCTCCTTGCTTTAAAAAATCTAACCATTTGCAGGGGCACCTGAGTGACTCAGTCATGATCCTGGAGTCCTGGAATCAAGCCCTGTGTGGGCTCCTTGCTCAGTGGGGAGTCTGATTCTGCCTCTCTCTTTGCCTCTCCCCCCATGTGTGCTTTCTCACTCACTGGCTCTCATATAAATAAAATCTTTAAAAAAGAGTTTTTGTACTACTTTTACAACTTTTCTATAAATGTGAACTTATTTCTGAGGTTCCTGGGTAGTTCAGTTGGCTAAATATTTGACTTTTGACCCCAGCTCAGGTCATGATCTCAGGGTCCTGGGATCTAGCCCGCCATCACACTCCCTCCTCTTTGGGGAGTCTTCTTCTCTCTCTGCACTCTGACCCTCCTTGCTGCACTCTCAATCTCTCTCTCTCTCTCTCACAAATAAATAAATAAATACAATCTTTTTAGAAAAATCTAACCATATGCAAAAAATTCTTGCTAACAGTCAATAACTTTCCATGAAAGCACTGCATTTGTGGGGTAAATCTTCACATTGTCCCCGGTAAAGTTTTCTGAAGTGATCTCTTCTGTCAGTAGAAGACCTATGGATCTCTTACAGTCGGAGTGCTGCTAGAGAAAAGTCAACAATAATCCCGAAACCACTTGTTTTGTGGTTGGGCTCCCAGCACTACCTTTCTTGCCCTTTCTCCCTCCATTCCTTTTTACTTCCAATGCCTTAACCTTTAGTTACACCCTTCTTTATAAATTGCTTTGCAACCACAAAACAGATAAAGGTGTGTGGGAGAGAGAGAATCAAGAACGGGAATAAAGACCATTGGGTCTAAGTGTCATGAGGTAGTTGTATGACCCTGTGCAAATCACCTCATCTCTGCTACCATTTCCTAATCTATAAAACCAGGGACTTGAATTACTGTTTATCCTTCAAATCAGGTGACTGGTTATTAGGTATCTCTTTCCTCATATGTGAGTTACCTGGTCGACCAGGCACTTCCCAGTAAACTGATCATTCCCTTTGTTTTTTGTCTTTGTTTTTATTTAAGAAGCATGAAATTTGCCAGTCTCTCTCATTTTTGAGGCGTTCCTAAAATATTCCTGTACTGCAGATAGTATTTGTGGAATATATGTTGAGGTATTTATAACCTTTTGTTGGCAAGCTGGTTTTCTCCCACTGGCCCCCTTCTATCATTAAGGCTAAACCAAGAAGTTCATTGCTGTAAGATACAAGAATATGAGTCCCCTCCATAATAAATTCATCCATAAATGAGAAATAAGAGGCTCGTGCTGAATGGGAAGTTTCAACCATACAAAGGGAAAGTAGTTTCTGAATCCTTCACCACACCACTTATCTACCTCTGGTCAAGACTTAAGAGAATCAAAAGCACAGTCTTAAAAAACCTAGACAGCTCATCACTCTTCTAAAAAAACTTTTTGCCTTTCCTCTCTGGGTAGGCTTCTATGGCACACAGTGAGGACAAAAACCAATATCTAGAGACCAGCAAATGAGTGTCACCAGCAGAATGTCCAGACACCAATACTAAGGAAAGCTCTGCTTAGACAAATGAGAGCTCAGCGTCCTGCATACCAACCACCTGGTTCGCCATCAGCATGAGGACACATGCATTCTCCCCTAAGCCAGACCGACAGAAAAGAGACAGAGCTATAAACACCACAGTAAGGAAAAACAGCACTTACTTAAAGATTACCCTTGGATTTAACCAAATATTTATCCAAAAAGACTGAGCTAATATGAAAGTAGTACTTTAAACTGGCAAAGACTGCTAGAAACTTAAAAAAATCGAGATATAATTGATACACATCCATTTTTAAGTCTGTTTCGATGACTTTTGACAATGTATACACTCACATAACCACAACATTATGACCAAGATAGAGAACATTTTCCTCACCCTAAATACTCCCTCCTGCTCCTTTGCAGTCAATCTCCACCAACCTCTCAGCACGACGCTACAACTGATTTGCTTTCTGTCCAATATAGATTAGTTTTTTCGGCCAAGAATTTTGTAAAAATGGAAACACACGATATGGACCATCTTGTTCCTGATTCCTTCACTTATGGTAATGTTTTAAGATTCATCTAGGATGTTATGGGTATCTGTAGATTCCTTGTAATTGCTGAATAGTAATCTGTATTATGGATACACTGCAATTTATTTATGTATTCATCTGTTGATGGACATTCAGGCTGTTTCCAGTTTTAGACCATCATGAACAAAGCCTCTGTGACATCCAGGTGCATCTCTTTTCATGGACATCTATTTTCATTCTCTTGAGTAATAAGTAGGAATGAAAATGCTGAGTCATATTGTAAGTACATATTTAACTTTAGAAAACACTCCCAGACTGTTTTTCAAAATGGCTACACGATCTTATGAGTAATAGATGAAGGCCGGTTGCTCCAGCGTGTAATGGATTTTCATTGTGGTTTTAATTTGTGCTTCCCTGATGACTAAGAATGTTAGCCACTTTTTTCATGTACTTATTAACTATTCATACATCTTCTTTGTCTATTCAAATACCATGCACATTTTGGGGGGTTGTGTTTTTATTGAGGTATAAAAATTCATTGTATATTTTAGATACAAGTCCTCTGTAGACATATTATTTACAAATATTTTCTCCCATTCTGTGACTTGCCCATTCTTTTTTTTTTTTAAGATTTTATTTATTTATTTGACAGAGAAACACAGCCAGAGAGGGAACACAAGCAGGGGGAATGAGAGAGGGAGAAGCAGGCTTCCTGCGGAGCAGGGAGCCCAATGTGGGGCTCGATTCTGGGTCTCCAGGATCATGACCTGAGCTGAAGGCAGTCGCTTAACCAACTGAGCCACCCAGGCGCCCCTCATTTCTTAATGATATATTCCGAAGAGCAGAATTTACTAACTTTGATGGACTGGGATTTGTTATTTTTTTTCTTGTGTAGTCAAATATATTTCTAGGTATTAGTGGTGAGTGATTAATTGAAACTTAAAAATACACTTTACGGTAGCCTCCCAAACTATGAAATGCCCAGGAATAAAGTTAACATAGTATTTGTATTACTTTTACACTAAAAACTAGAAAACAGTGCTGAGAGACATTTATAAATGCCTGAGAGAGAGAGATACCATGTTCATTCCATGGAAGATGTCGAATCTATCCAAGTTGATAGATATTTTCAATGACTGGGACTCACAGAGGTCACCATGTGCACTGCGGGTCAGTCTTACAGATACGCTAGGAGACGCACTTTCCCGAACAGCCTGTAGAGCAGTGGAACAGCGTCTCAGGGGCTAGCCTCACAGACTTGTAGCCTGGGACAAGCCCAGGCTGGAAAAGGTCCCAGTGTGGAGGGAAGTTAAAGAAACTCCTCTGTCTGCTTGGCTTTTCAGTCTCTGACACAGGGAGCCAACTACTTTTTCCATTTGGAATCTCTGGGTCTTAAGGATGCCTTCTACTGCATATAGACTTATTTTTGTTACTCAATGGTATTATACATGTGCTACAAAAAATAATATTGTTCTTAGGGACACCTGGGTGACTCAGTTGGTTAAGCGACTGCCTTCAGCTCAGGTCATGATCCCGGAGTCCCGGGATCGAGTCCCACATCGGGCTCCCTGCTCGGCGGGAAGCCTGCTTCTCCCTCTCTCACTCCCCCTGCTTGTGTTCCCTCTCTGGCTGTGTTTCTCCCTGTCAAATAAATAAAACCTTAAAAAATAATAATAATAATATTGTTCTTAGTAAAGAAAAACTAGTGATTTGCTCCCCCCCCCTCATTTCTGCTTCTCTCTGCTTAGGCCTCCCACAGATCCTGGTAAGAGGGAAATAAGTAACTACTTACTTCACCCAGAAATTTTGGGGTGTCTGTCGGGCGCCTTTGAGCACTAAACTGAAACACTGACTTCCGGTAACGAAGCTGGCTGAGTTCCTACACTGGGTATGAGACTCTGGGGACAGGAATACTTTATACAAGACCTAGAATAAACAGCAGGGCAGTATATATGCTATTTAGTCTACAGAGAGGGAGAAAAGGTACAACCTGTGATTCCCGTAGGACACAGAGAGTAGAAAACACCTTCTTTTCCTCCCTGCCAGCTCCTGCCCGCAGAGCTGCTGATTCTAGGCAACATCAGAAAAATGCTTACTTCTGCATCTAACAGTTTGTTGACGGTGCAGTTCATAACCAGGAGCTGGCCCCCAATTACCGTTTTCTGCAGTGATGGAGTTCTTGTCTCTCCTCTTTGGAAGTGCATGTAAAATAAGTGATGGGCCTGGGCTATATCCCTCTCTGATAAAAAACATCACATGCAGCCAGGGATGCCTGCTCCTGGCACAGTGTCTCTTATAAAGCTGATGTGACTCAGTGAATAAATTCTTGCATCTAACTCTGTGGCCTTGCAGAAGTCTTAAATTCTAATTTTGCCCTGGTACAGTGCATGGAACCATTAGGTCAGAGTTCTTTCTATCAGAGGCTCCTTGACTGCAGAGGAGAACCTTGGGGCTTGAGAGGCATTGCGCAGAGTCTTTTTGTTCATTCACAGAGTCTTTTACTGAAGGACAGCGCTGCCTATGCCACATTTTCCTCACTCTATAATCCCGGCTACCACCATGTTCTGGGAATGCGAGAAGCAGCCAGTCAAATATTTTGGTTGGCTCTAAATTAACCCCTCAGGTGATACAGTGCTGTGGAGGGAGAACTAGTGTTTGAAAGCCAGCACACGCAGAATTCTGGTCTGCACGGAATGCGAGCTCCCTGAAAGCAGGGAGCCCTTGGCGCTTCATGCCTCAGACACTGTCTGGAAGAGGACAGGTGCTCAGTAGACAATTAGGGAATGAATATCCCCAATTCTCGAGTTCTGGACGTTTTCTCAAATCCCACGGGGAAAGGTGTGCAGGGAGCTTGAGGTATGGGGGCAAGAAATTACCCATGTGTTCTTTGTTCTTTTTATCCATGGTCAGACCAGATTGACCAGCCCCCCGGCATCTGGGCCACGGAGCCCTAAGTGAACATACCTCGCTGAGTACACCCGCTCGGCCAGGCCCCTCCCCGGGCAGGCCAGACCTGCAAGCAGGACTTCACCGCCAGTGTAGTGGGAAAATGCGGATTTTTCCTTCCTGTGTGGGGAAAATCCAGTTCCTCCCTACTATGTGTGTCCCTCCCATGAGTCTCCTTTCCTGCTCACACAACACACTTCACATCTGACACTTCTAGTCACCCCCACACCAAGAAGCAAGTCCAAGAATTCAACTCGATTCTGACACCTCTACCGAAAGAAAGTGTCAGATCCCAAAGGTTAAGGGCTCAGTCTCAGAAGACTGCCTCTCACCCCCCACCTTCAGACACCAGTCACAAGCCCAGGCATCACCTGAGCTTCTGACCAACAAACCCTAGCTCAGCAGTGCCCTGACCTCTTCCTTGGGTTCCACTAATTTGCTAGAGCAGCTCACAAAACTCAGGGAAACATGCACTCATGTTTACTGGTTTACTATGAAAGGCTACGATAAAGAATACAGGTGGGCGCCTGGGTGGCTCAGAGGGTTAAGCCTCTACCTTCAGCTCAAGTGATGATCTCAGGGTCCTGGGATCAAGTCCCACATCAGGCTCACTGCTCAGCGGGGAGTCTGCTTCCCCCTCTCTCTGCCTGCCTCTCTGCCTACTTGTGATCTCTCTCTCTCTGTATCAAACAAATAAATAAACTCTTTAAAAAAGAAAAAAAAAACACACAGGGCGCCTGGGTGGCTCAGTGGGTTAAAGCCTCTCTCTTCGGCTCAGGTCATGATCTCGGGGTCCTGGGATCGAGACCCACATCGGGCTCTCTGCTCAGTGGGGAACCTGCTTCCTCCTCTCTCTCTCTGCCTGCTTGTGATCTCACTCTCTGTCAAATAAATAAATAAAATATTTAAGAAGAAAAAAAAAAGAATACAGGTGAACATCTAGATGCTACAGGCGGGTAGGGTTGACACCTCCCTGCACCTCTCTGGGTTCACCAGCCCGGAAGCTCCCCAAGCTCCATATACTGGGATTTTATGGAAGCTTCTTCACATAGACATGCTCAATTATTAACTCCATTTTCAACCCCTCTCCTCTCTCTGAAAAAGGGAAAGGGGGTGGGGGGCTGAAAATCCGAAGCTTCTAATCACAGCTTGGCCTTTCTGGGGACCGAGAGAGAGGCTAAAAACGCACACGGGTAGCTGGAAGGCTCACCTGCAGAGCCTGGCACTCGGCCAGCCATCCGGCCCACACTGCACAGGCCATCAAATTCCACAGGCCCTTAGAGATGTTTATTTTTGCGCTCTGTAGATTCTGCTCACTGCATGAGTCACAGTAGGTCACACAAAGGGCAAGGAGTTGCCAAGGCTGAGAATGTGGTGTACTCTTTAGGGCGAGACCAAGGACCGGAATTTCTTTCCGGAAATGAAAAACTTAGAAACGATTTTACAAAAATTCTTTCAAGATGTGGGTGGTCGTCTTTGCCTCTATCCTGCTAGAAATCGTTAGAACTCAACCAGTTCATTGTGCTCCCTCCTAGTTTTGGATCCAGGGAGAAGTTTGGTGAACTTTCACAACAAAGACCTTGGAAGTCGTTCCCAACCAATTTTTTCACGTGTGAGTTCGCTCTATGCATTTTAAAATATTTCCTAAAAGTAAATAAAATATTTCCTTAGCTAAACATGTCAACAGTTATATTTTTAAAGTTATTTGTTGATTAAGAAATATATAAAGGAAAAAAAAAAAAGAAATAGATAAAGGGAACCTGGGTTGCTCAGTCAGTTAAGTGTCTGTCTTCGGCCTGGATCGTAATCCCAGGGTCCTGGGATCAAGTCCCACATCAGGCTCCCTGTTCAGCCGGGAACCTGCTTCTCTCTTTCCTTCTGCCTGCTGCTCCCCCTGCTCATGCTCGCTCTTTCTCTGTCAAATAAATAAATAAAATCTTTAAATATATATATATACACATATATGTATATATGTACATATACATATAAACATCAGTTAAAATGAATTTCATGGTACTTTCAAATATATTTTATTTTATTTCAAATACATTTAATTTATAAAATTACATTTTATTTATTTTATTGATTTACTTTATAAATCACTAAGGCACTTACATTTGACAAAGGCTGACAACCATGTAAGTTGTTATTCTGTCCGAACGTGATGCTGTGTATACTGCGAACTTGCACAGCCTGCACTAATGCTCTCATCTCTCTCCAGGTCACAGACCCCCCAGATCAGAACGCCTTCTCTGTTTATTAAGGGTAAGGCTAGTGCATCAGAGAACATAAATTCCTTCTGGTTTAGTAGGTGTATTATTGATCCAAGGTCTTATTAGGGCCAGGAAGTTGGGGAGACTTCAACAAAGACATTTATAAAGATGTGATCTATGTTCATAAACTCTAAAGGTCAATAGAGCCCCCTGGGGCTAGTCACAGTGAAAGATTTTACCACCTCTGGGCCTGAAGGGCAGGGGAGAGAACAATACCCAGAATCTTCTATAAAATTACCATAGAAAATCTACAAAGGAAAGTAGCCAGCCCACAAGGATCAGACAGTAAAAGAGCCGAGGAAACAAATACACCAGCCTCACACTCCTGACACCTTCGAGTCCTCTTGGTGACTGAGCCCAAGGGGACCCAGCTGCTGCAGCTCCTGCACGTCAGTCTCCCAGGGTAGAAATGGGGGGGCAGTGAACTTAGAGGGACAGATGGAAGCCGTCCAGCACACCAGTGTGGGCTACGACCTGATGTCGTGCACCAGGGCTGTGGTTGAATGTTGAGGTCAATTCCTGAGCCATCATGGGCTTGCCTTAGAACAAGATCAAGTCACTCAAGTTTACCAACTCAAATCTTCTGGCTTATTTCAAATACAAAACTCAGTTTTGAAACTGGCTGCCTCTTTTGCTGCTCTTACTTTAGTGCTCCCTTAATTTCAGCCAGCGGTCACCTGTAAAGGGGTAAGGCCAAAATCTGCATCTCAGCTGCCAACCCTCCTCAAACTTCCCAGAGCCTACAAGATGCCTCAGACGCACATGTCCAAAACATCACAGGCTCTTCTCCCCTGGAAACACAATGTGTGTGTGTGTGTGTGTGTGTGTGTGTGTGTGTGTGTGAGAGAGAGAGAGAGAGAGAGAGTGCCTGTAATACTTTTAGCATTATCCAACTAGGCACACTAGAACATTCTGAGTCCCCTTGATAACTCCCCACCTCTCATAACAAGTGAGGCCAACTCTGACCATGTCCACTCGCGAGCCTCTCCTATCTGCCTTTCCACTTGAACTTCCCTTTGTCTTGTACCTGAACCAAGTGGGAACCTGCCGCAGCCTGCCCGGCTCCATCCGTCCCTGCCAGGGTGACCCTCATTAGACCTCCCTGCTACTCACTAACGGCAAGCTCTGATTTAGTGTCACAGTGCCTTGGCTTCCTTATCTGCAGGACAGATTTGTGGACAATACCTACAACTGGGAACAAAGATCTCCTTTCCATTGATTACACGTGTTGGGCACCCTGGTAGACATGGCACCCGGGCCTATCCCAGCCTCCTCTCTGATTTGCCCCCAAAGGAGGAGAGCGGTTATTTGATCCGTGACTTTGGGGCAAACAGATACAGCTGCACTTGGTCAGCTCAGCCCTTCTCTTCCTTGGTTTTGGGGTTTTTTTTTCCTCACTTGGGATCTGCCGGTTAGTAGAGAGAGCTCATCCTTCTTGGGTCTTCCATGCTACAAGTGAAATAGGGGCGGATGCCCCTGCAAGTCAGCCAGTGCTTGCTCCGGGCCGGCAGGGGCTGCAACTAGGTAAGCATTGCAATCCTGCCTGGCGCCATAGTCCTAAGCCTCAGAAGCCCTGAAGGGGGCTTTTTGTTTTTGTTTTTAAAGATTTTATTTATTTATTTGACAGAGAGAGAGTACAAAACTGGGGGAGGGCAGCCAGATGGAGAGAGAGAAGCAGGCTCCCCACTGAGCAGGAAGCCTGATGCGGGGCTTGATCCCGGGACCCGGGGATCATGATCTGAGCTGAAGGCAGACGCTTAACTGACTGAGCCACCCAGGTGCCTGCCTCCCCCCCCCCACCTTTTTAAGAAGACTTTGAAGGTGGCATTTTGCTCTTCATTGGTAAGATAACTGTTTTCACCTCTACATTGGTTTTGAACTTAGGGAAAAGATGAGTGTTTCCTGTTTCTTTCTTTCTTTCTTTCTTTCACCATTTTTTCATCAATTTTATTTCTTTTTCTTTTTTCCATAACCCAGCTACCCTATCCCTCCCCTGCAACCCCCAAGCAGCCCTCAGTTAAGATGAGTGGTTTCTAATTGATTTTTCAAACCCCCTTTCCTGTCTCATGGGGTTCTTTGGAAAATGTAATGAGGTAATCCATATTATATCATGAAGCATGGGATCTCCCCATAGCATAAGCATTTAAGTAAAAGTTAGCCATTATCACTGTCATTGTCACTTTAGACTGCCTCCCTGAGCATCAGGAGATGGATGAGGAATTTAAGATTTCAATATTCTATGATTACTATAATTATTTATATCAAGACAGCATATAATCATGATTATATCAGATAGAACTTTATAAACTGCACAAGAAGACCTAGCATCTTTCCGCGTCCAGAGATTTCACACTGGAGCATGTACGTATGTTCTGAGGCTGGGCGTCAAACAATTCTGAGAGAGTTCTCTGAGGAGGAGGCCTCCAGGGGGACTTTAGGCCACGGTGCACTTGTACGTAACCACATAACACGGCTAGAAAAATATCTTTTAAAGAAAAAAGTGGGGCGCCTGGGTGGCTCCATCGGGTAAGCATCTGACTCTTGATTTCAGCTCAGGTCATGATCTCAGGGTCCTGGGATGGAGCCCTGTAGCATCCGGCTCTGCGCTCAGTGGGGAGTTTGCTTCTCTCTCTCTCCCTCCGCCCCTCCTCCTGCTCACGCTCATACTCTCTCTCTCTACAGTAAACAAATAAGTCTTTAAAAGAAAAAAGAGACCTACATTTCTCTGACAGGATAACCCTCTCTAAAGGATTCCAGGGGTTCCCTCCTCCCTCTACTACTGCTCTTGAGGTCTTTAAAACTGCCACAAATGGGGCACCTGGGTGGCTCAGTCGGTTAAGCGTCTGCCTTCGGCTCAGGTCATAATCCCAGGGTCCTGGGATTGAGTCCTGCACTGGGCTCCCTGCTCAGCGGGAAGCCTGCTTCTCCCACTCCCCCTGCATGTGCGCACTCTCTCTCTGGCAAATAAATAAGTTAAAATCTTTTTTAAAAACCTGACACTAGTATGAATACTGCATCACATTGTTAGGCGCACACAACAGTGCATTTGGTGTGGCTCAGACATGTCTGGCTTGGACGCCCAGCTCAGAGAACCACTGACTGAATGACCCTGACTCAGGACCTAGTTTCCTGAATCCCGGACTCCTGCCATGGGCATCTGAGTTCATAGTTCTGCTCTAATAGGGCCTTCATGAGGAGTAAAGGGCAAAGTGCACGTCAAAAGCACTTCCCACCTATTAAAATATTCTTGTTTTAACACAGTGCACACTAAGAACATGATTACCTAAGTTAAAATTATACCAGCTACTAGTTCAAATAGTGACATGATCACCAAATTATTAATAAATGAATATCTTCATCATAGCTGAAAGCACCCATATTTCACTGCCTAGAGCATCCAAAGGGAAAAAAGGCCAGGAGACAGCCAATGATTTCAAGTTGCTATGTCAAGTTTCTCTTATTCTCTAGAGACAATACAAAAGAGGTTACTAATGGACAGAGAGTGGCAGAGAAAACGACAAAGAAAACATCTAAGAAATACCACGGTTTTTGACAATTTAAACCAATTTTCACTTCTGTGCAATACACACTGAAATGCACACTGAAATTCTTTGCAGGTAATTGTCGGTACACTGAATATCTGTATGCATATTGTCTTCCTTTTCGGTGACTTTTCCTAAGAGATACACCAATGGCACGTCCCGCCATGGATTCCAGTAAAGCCCTTCCGAGGGATGGTCACAAGGACTGTAGCAGCACCAAATCCACAGCAACGCTGGGCTAACTCACAATCAGAACACAGAATTTACACACTACAAGGACAACTATAGAAAATACACATGCATAAAGACAAGATGAGAAAGCAATGCCAATGCACAGAAATAGAAAGTTGTGTGAAGAAAGTAAGATGATGGGTGCCTGGGTGGCTCAGTGGGTTAAAGCCTCTGCCTTCAGCTCCGGTCATGATCTCAGGGTCCTGGGATTGAGGCCCACATCAGGCTTGCAGAGAGCCTGCTTCCTCCTCTCTCTCTGCCTGCCTCTCTGCCTACCTGTGATCTCTCTCTCTGTCAAATAAATAAATAAATCTTTAAAAAAAAAAAAAAGAAAGAAAGAAAGTAAGGTGATGAATGCTCTCTTCTGAAATTCTTGGAAGACTCGTAGCCTTCTTATAAAAAGTAATAAAATCATTTTTATAGACTTGTAATTAAGTGTGGATCTGTTGTTTTTAAAGGTCACCCCTCACATCTCTTCTTCCCAACAGGCCAAAAACAAGAAATCAACTTGTGGAAAGAAAACCTTTCTAATCATATTTTAAGGTTGTCTGAGGAAAGATTCAATTGACAGAATTCAGTTTTTATTGTTTTTTCTTCATATATGTGTGTGATGTAGTGTGTGTGTGTGTGTGTGTGTGTGTGTGTGTAAAATAAAGAAATTTAGTCCAGCATGGTCTTTTACTACAATTTTCAAGTTTATTTCCTCTTAGCAAGTGTTGCAATATTTGATGGGTAAAAGGGAATGAAAAAGTCCCCCTGAGGACGATTGTACTGGAGGAAATGAGAATGTGACCTTGCTCATGGCATTTTAGGCTCAAATGAGGACATCATTCCCTCTTCTTTTTTCCTTTTTAAGATTTTATTTATTTATTTGACAGAGAGATCACAAGTGGGCAGAGAGGCAGGCAGAGAAGAGAGGAGGAAGCAGGCTCCCTGCTGAGCAGAGAGCCTGATGCGGGCCTCAATCCCAGGACCCCGAGATCATGACCTGAGCTCAAGGCAGAGGTTTAACCCACTGAGCCACCCAGGTGCCCTCATTCCCTCTTCTTTGACAAATTTTTGAGAGAATGCTGACAATGACAAAATTGCCTTCACTTAACATCTTCAGGAGATAGACGGATAATAAAACTATTGGATAGTTTTAGAATCTTGGAATGAGAATAATCTGAACAAAGTAAATAAACATTTTTGATTTCAACAAAACAATCATCTGTAAGATTGAGAAGTACTTAATCACTCATGTCTTAAACTGATATTCCCCATGGAGAATCAAGTGTCAAGTAAAATAAGTTCAAATTATTGGACTTCTCATTTCTCAAAAACACAGTCAACGAAGAACACAGCAACACAGGCTGATGAATGGCCGAAGTCCACATTCCAAAGGCCAATGTATTTTTACTGCGCATTCTACATGAAAAGTTACGGGTTTCAGGCCCGCCAATGATAAGCAGTAATCATGGTGGGTGGGGTTGGGGGAGGGAAGGTATCAGACAAATCTGTAACCAAGGGAGAGATCATTGCTATGGATATAGGAGCAATAGAGACAACCTAGACAAAAAGAAAGAGTAAAAAAAGAAAAGACCCAAAAATTCAAAAGCTTGGAGTCATTTTGTTAAATAAACCAGAGCAGAGGTCGAAATCGCTAGCCTTTGTGGCTGTCAGCTAAACTAGTTCTTTTTTTGTTAATATTTTATTTATTTATACAGAGAGATAGTGAGGGAGAGAGAGCATGAGAGGGGAGAAGGTCAGAGGGATAAGCAGATCCCCTGCAGAGCTGGGAGCCTGATGCAGGACTCGATCCCGGGACCCCAGGATCATGACCTGAGCTGAAGGCAGTGGCTTAACCAACTGAACCACCCAGGCGCCTCACTCAACTAGTTCTTAAGGAGCTGTTTGGGTCTCCGAAGACGGAAGGGGAGGCGGGGCCTGTGGTGCAGGGCTGGTGGGCTGCCTGGCACCAAGGAGCGCCTGGGCTTGCATATAAGAGCCCCATGTGGTTTTCTTCTATGTATGAAAAAAGGAAAGGCCACAAAGACTGAGAACTGGACATTCCCTCACCTCAGTCAAAGAAGGGGGCTCAGCATTCAAAAAAAGAATCATGAAATCTCTCTGGGGAAGAAAAATTGTCAAAGACAGTCACTGGCAGTTTGTGATTTGCATATGTAAAGTATGGGACCCTGAAGTGAAATACGTGGAAACAAGTCTAAAAACAGAGAGAAAAGGAAATGAAGGTTAGGGAAACAGAAACCTCCTCTATCCCTTTTCCTTAGCTTTGCCTCTCATAGGGATAATGTGACTCTAAGGAAAAGTTACTTTGGCAGTTGGCAGGTCAAAGTTCCTAGTTCAGAAAACAGTAGATTCACAGCGTTCCAGAAGAGATGTGTGTACTTGTTGATAGTGAATCGACCCCTGAAGGGCAAAAGACATTCAAGAATGAAATCTGGAAGAAGGGGGTGACACGCAGACCCTTTCAGTGCCGGGGGGCCATGCTTCAGAAAGCTGGTGGGTGGCCACCATGAATCCCTTTCACGACCAGCTGGGAAGGAGGCCATAGGTTCCGTGCAATCTGTAGGAAGGGTCAGATTCCTCCAAAGGAGCATGGCCACTCTGGGCAAAGCAACAAGGCTTCTCTGAGGGGAAATAACATTTGACTAATTGGGTATTTAAAGGGAATGCCCAGAACAGTGAGGCAAAAAAAGACAACTGGACATTTTAATTCTATAGATAAATAGCAACAGCTACTGTTTTTTTTTTTAATTTTTTTTATATAGATTTTTAAGATTTTATTTATTTATTTGACAGAGTGAGAGAGGGAACACAAGCAGGAGGAGTGAGAGAGGGAGAAGCAGGCTTCCCGCCGAGCAGGGAGCCCGATGCGGGGCTCGATCCCGGGTCTCCAGGATCATGACCTGAGCCGAAGGCAGTCGCTTAACCAACTGAGCCACCCAGGCGCCCCAACAGCTACTGTTTTGTGAGCATTGCTCCACGGGCCAGGCACCGTACCCAGGGACTCACATATGCGATGGCCTTTCAGTGGGTACCTGCTCTTCACTGTCAGTGGAGCTCGGCATCCTAGTACCATGATTTTGTTCAGCAGAATTTCACTTTCCTTCCCAAACTGATTCTGTGCCTATAGAACTGCTAATAAAAGCTTGGCAGTCAAATCCTTTCTCCCGCAAATTGATAGACAGTGGGAGACGTTCAGGTAAGTTTTAAAATAATCTACCTTTGGGGCACCTGGGTAAAGCTCAGTCAGTAAGGCATCTGCCTTTGGCTCAGGTCATGATCTCAGGGTCTTGGGATCGAGCCCCACATAGGGCTCTCCCTCTCCCCCTGCCTGCCATTCCCCCTCTTTGTGCACTATCTCTCTCTCAGGTAAATAAAAAAATCTTTAAAAAATAATAAAATAAAATAAAATAAAATAAAATAATCTAGCTTTCATTAATTTGGTCATAATAATGCATATGCCTGGGATAGGAGCACCAACAAACCAACCAGAGTGACAGCTTCCCACCAGATGCCTTAGAAATCTAGAGACGCTCCTTGTCTGAGCTGCATGGATGCCCAAAGGACCACCTCCCTCTTGCCCAAAGAAATAAAGAGGATGGCTATGGCCCAGGATGCAGAGATCTCCCAGGGAACTAAGATACAGGCTCTACCCAGACACAGCAGGGTCTGGTTAAGTTTATTCTGCACCGTATCAGGATAATTAGAAGCTTTGATGTGACAAGAGTCAAAATGAAAATGCAGATGTCAGAAAAGTGACATGGGAGTGGTTTTCATCCCTGTCAGCCCTGGATACTGTACAGCCTCACAGAAGGAGTATTTCATGAGGGAAGAAAGAATGATTGAGAATGATTGTGCTTTTTAATTTTAAATAGTCATTCCTAGAAAATGTAGGCATATTAATATCAGTAGCATTATCATTGTCAAAAAAAAAACTTTAGGGCGCTTGGGTGGCTCAGTGGGTTAAAGCCTCTGCCTTCAGCTCAAGTCATGATCTCAGGGTCCTGGGATTGAGGCCCGCGTCAGACTCTGCTCAGCAGGGAATTTGTTTCCTCTGCTCTCTCTGCCTACTTGTGATCTCTCTTTCTCTCTCTCTGTCAAATAGATAAATAAAATATTTTTTAAAAAAACTTTAAGGGGCACCTGGGTGGCTCAGTTGGTTGAGCGAATGCCTTCGGCTCAGGTCATGATCCCGGAGACCTGGGATCGAGTCCCATATCGGGCTCCCTGCTCCGCGGGAAGCCTGCTTCTCCCTCTCTCACTCTCCCTGCTTGTGTTCCCTCTCTGGCTGTGTTTCTCTCTGTCAAATAAATAAAATCTTAAAAAAAAAAAAAAAAGAGTTGACAAGTGTAAAATTGTGCCCTATTTTCCTAATCCCCTCTTCTACTTGAGCCAGGTTGTAGAGGAGCTAAACAATTAATTAATTAGTTAATTATAGCAACCTAGTAAGGAAGAGACATTAGGCTGGCATTCAGCTGGCAAAGAGAAAAGAATCATGCCTCCTCTCCCACTCCAAACAACCAACTTTTTAGTTACACCTCCTGGGTAACAAGGTGAGGATTGGCATTAAAATAAATTCTATGTTCTTATTATTTGCATGAGTTAGCTATTCTAATTTCTTAATGGAGACCTTCTTTGTGACTTGGGGCACCCAAGGGACTACCTGTAACCCAAGAATGAATGGGAGGCCATGTACCTGTCCAGGTTTTGATTCAGAGATGGCAGAGGGCTATTCCCCAGTGAACAAATTCTAAAGGAAAATAGGAGATGAAAAATAAAGTTACAGCTTTATTACATTCTGTAAATAGTGTTCATTCCACATACTGTCTATACAAAATAAGGTATATTGGTAGAACCTACAAGAATTTATGGAACTCATCTCCAGAGGCAATACCAATTTAAGTATAAACAGATTCAAGGAAAGTTTAGATCAATTCATAGATAATATCAAAATGGGTTACCAAGAGCAAAAGGGAATATTTGGAAGATGCCATCACACTCTGTGCTAACATGGTAACCATGTCTTCCTACTGACTTCTTTTGTTTCTGGTGTCATACTTATGAGCAAACAAAAGATCAATTTCTGTGTTTTAAAACTGTGTGTATCTTCATTGGCCATAACTGTCATATACCAAGACAGAATAATCTATCATGATCATTATTTCATTGACCAAGGCATTTTAAACAAGACTCTATACAGATGATGATAAATGTACACAGACTATTCACTAAAGGTTATTATTGATCTTCCCTTAAGTTATCCTTCAGCTCATGTGGCCTGAGATGAGAGCAGTTTAGGAACACGCATGAGGACGATCCATCCAGACCTAAAAGAACTTGCAAAAACTAACTACAAATAATGTATATGGGTTAATCTGTCATAATCTTTCATAGTTGAGTATCCATAAAATGGAATGAAAAGAATACATTACATTGGTTATATAGCACTATGGCGTCTGTAATTCAAAATCTTACTGTATTTCAACCTCCAACCCTCCAGTGAGAAAAACAGAGAATGCTGCCCAGCATCCATGGCCCTTTTTTCCGGGCAGCAGTAGTTCTCCTTGGCATCCTATCCATTCTCAGTTCACATGCCTTGAGAACCTACACAATCCTGGAGACGCCTGGCCAATTGGAGACACTAATTTATCCAGAGACTCACAAGCCAAGCTCGACCAGTAAAAGTCAGCTGTGGGACATTTGCTGAAACAACTGGGAAAGAGTGCTTTCTTTACATGGGGTTCCCAAGTCCCAGCATGAATATTTAGCGTTTGCTGGTATCTGTTTTTATCTCTACTTGGAGGGACCCCCACCTAAAATGAAGTCAACCCAGGAAAGGGAAGGAGTGAGAGAGAAATACATATTTCTGAATTTGTGTAAACATTTGAATTCAGTTATGTCTAAATTCTGCCCCTGGGGTTCTCTGTTAAGTATGCAGATGAATTCATTTTTTGGTTTTGGTCATGTTGCATTTGATTTCTGTCACTTGCACCCAAAAATCGTATCTAGTTTTTGTAATCATTGTTATTCATGGATCAGAACCAAGATGATTTTCCAAGATCATGCAGTAATTTATGGCTAAGACAGGGTGCAAATCCAAAGCTGTCACACTCCCATCTGTGGTTCTTCCAAATTCTCAATTCCTTCCCAGTTCCCCAGTTGGCTCTCCATCTCACGCGCTTATACTACCCGTGTTCTACAGGCCTAAACAAACACATTTTAATCTCTTCTTACACAAACACTCATGTAATCAGATGGGCCAGCAGCCACATCAGAGGTAGAAGAATCAGGAGAATGAATTTGTAACATGAAACAGAAAAATGAAAGGTTCTCACCAAAGCAATTTTGTCAAAGCACACTATTACCACATCAGTCATCAGTTCCCTTAGTGCTTAAAACTGTGGAAGCCATGAGACTGAATTACTATGAGACACAAGAACAGAGTAGAAATAAATCATATTGGAAGTAGAATAGGAAGTAGAAAGGAATCATACTGGCTCCATTCCTGTTGGTAATTAATCACCCACACGATACAATTTTTTTGAAGAACTATAATATAGTTATGTTTAGCATTAAAATTTTCACTTATCTAATATGAAAGTCTGCCAAAATTACTAAATAGAATGTTTTCCATCCAACAGAGAAATCTGTCAGTCAAAGATCAGGGAGAACATAGAACTAGTTTATGAATAAAAACATGTGTTCGGTCTCACGCTGTTAACAGTATTTGCTGATTCCATTTTTTTGAGTCCTAGAAGGCAGTCTCTACCAAAAGTTTAAATGCACTTAACTTTGGTGTAGGCGTGTCATACAGCAACGCCCCCCAAGTGCAGATGTTTGTATAAGGGCATGTCAGCATTTGTTATAAGTGCAAACACACTGGGGAAAGTTTCCATTAGCAGAGAATCAGGTGGATAAGTTGTGATACATTAAGCTTCCAATTAAATACAGCAGATTGAACACACATGGTCATATCTACTCTCTCCTAAAATACCACTAATAGTAAAGAAATAAAAAAGAAATAAGCTGCAAAGATAAGGGGCATAGGAGAGAAGAGGACAGCAAGTTAAACGATGTAGAACATATTTGGGAGCTGGAAGTGAATGGACAGATGGTGTACAATGCAGCACAACAGGGAACTGAAAGCTAACCCAACAGGGAAGGGATAGAGTAAGAAGGAAGCCAACCGCAGAATCCCAAAAAGTGTCAAGAATGAAGGAACAGAGGTTTCTAAAGGCAGTGAGTATGGACAGGGTTAAAAATAAAAGCATTGGGACGCCTGGGTGGCTCAGTTGATTAAGTGACTGCCTTCAGCTCAGGTCATGATCCCGGAGATCCAGGATCGAGTCCCACATCGGGTTCCCTGCTCGGCGGGAAGCCTGCTTCTCCCTCTCTCACTCCCCCTGCTTGTGTTCCGTCTCTCAGCTGTGTTTCTCTCTGTCAAATAAATAGAATCTTTTAAATAAATAAATAAATAAATAAATAAATAAATAAATAAATAAATAAATAAATGAAATAAAAGCATTAATGGAAAGTCTTCAGCTATCCTGTCTCTGGAAGAATACTACGTTACTGAGGATAGCACATAAAGCTAGAATTGGGGGGTGGGGCACTATACGAACACAAGTAGATTAAATAAATATCATGCTAAATGGTAAAACGCCCTGGCCCCATCTGACTAGCGGCCAGTCTTCTAACCGCCAGGTGGAGGGCGGAGCTACATCCTTGGAGAAACGAACCACATTGAGAAAAAAGGCGTTGTCACTTGGGAAATGTAGGAAATCAATCCAACAAAACTGCTTATCGCAACACAGCTGCCCATTCACAAGTCCTCTCATCCTAATCAGTTTCTTAGTGTCTCATTCCTAAATGAATAGACAACCAAAGATCACCAGCTAATTAAAAGCCTCTAATACAAGAGCTGGCATGGAGGACTCAGGAGTGGAGGGGGGATAATGAACTCAGAGGAAATAAGGACAATTCAGAGCATAAAAGAAAAAGACAAGGACATGAAAGAAAAAAATTAAGATTTTTATTTATTTACTCAACAGACAAAGAGAGCAAGCAAGAGAGCACAAGCAGGTGAGGGGGTAGCAGAGGGAGAGGGGGAGACAGGCTACCAACTGAGCAGGGAGCCCAATGTGGGGCTCGATCCCAGGACCCTGGGATCATGACCTGAGCCAAAGGCAGATGCCCAACTGACTAAGCCACCCAGGCACCCCAAAAGAAAAATTTAAAACCACTATAGTTACATACTCAAGAGATTTAAAGAAAAGACAGCTCATAGATGAAATGGGGAAAGGAGGCTATAATAAAGAAACATTTGGGAACTAAAAAAGAAATCTGGGAATTAAAAATGTGAGAGGGGCATCTGGGTGGCTCAGTTGGTTAAGCATCTGCCTTCAGGTCAGATCATGATCTCAGGGTCTGGGATTGAGCCCCGCACTGGGCTCGCTGGTCAGTGGGGAACCTGCTTCTCCTTTTCCCTCTGCCCTTCCCCCTGGGTCATGTGCTCTTGCTTTCTCCCTCTCTCAAATAAATGAATAAAATCGTAAAAAAATTATGAAAATAGAGGGATGCCCAGATCACTCAGTCAGTTAAGCATCTGAATCTTGATCTCAGCTCAGGTCTTAATCTCAGGGTAATGAGTTCAAGCCCTGCCACAGGCTGTGCGCTAGGTATGGAGCCTACATAAAATTAAAATAAAAATTAAAAAATAAATAAAAATATGAGAGTAAAAATTTAAAATTCAATAGAAGAATTGGAAAGTAAAGTTTTGTCTACCCAGAAAGTAGACAAAAACACAAAGACACCGAATATTAGAGAGGAGAAATAAGAAAATTATTAGATTAACTCAGAAGATCCAATATTCAGATAACAGATGTCCCAGGAACACAGAAAATATGTGATGAAAAACACTACAGGGGCGCCTGGGTGGCTCAGTTGGTTGGGTGACTGCCTTCGGCTCAGGTCATGATCCCGGAGATCCGGGATCGAGTCCCACATCGGGCTCCCTGCTCAGCGGGAAGCCTGCTTCTCCCTCTCTCAGTCCCCCTGCCTGTGTTCCCTCTCTGGCTGTGTTTCTCTCTGTCAAATAAATAAAATCTTAAAAAAAAGAAAGAAAAACACTACAAAAACATCCCCACATAAGAGTGTGCAAAAAAATTAACAAAAAAATCCACAGTCCTCAATCTTACACTATTCACTAACATCAATTTTGGCTGTATAACAGAATAAAATATAAAAGACAAAACAATTAAACCTTAAAAAGACAATGCTTACATCATTCATCTCAGTGCATCTCATCACATAGGCATTTTATTATCTTACATCATCACAAGGAAAAGGTGAGTACAGCAAGATATTTTGAGAGGGAGAGAGTGCACATTCACATAACTTTTATTATAGTATACTGTCACAATGGTTGTATTTTTTTTTTAAGATTTTACTTATTTATTTGACAGAGAGAGATCACAAGTAGGCCGAGAGGCAGGCAGAGAGAAAGGAGGAAGCAGGCTCTCCACTGAACAGAGAGCCCGATGCGGGCCTGGATCCTAGGACCCTGAGATCATGACCTGAGCCAAAGGCAGAGGCTTTAACCCACTGAGCCACCCAGGTGCCCACAATGGTTGTATTTTATTATCGTTGTCATTTCTCTCTTACTTTGCCTAACTTATAAATTAAACTTTATCATAGGTATGTATTTTTAGGAAAAAACAAAATGTAAATAGGGTTAAGTATTATCCTTGGTTTCAGAAATCCACTGAGGATCTTGGGACATATTCCCCAAGGATATGGGGGGACTACTAGAGCCACATGTTGTGTCCATTCAAAACCATCCTATCAGGTCATGTACCACATCGATAAACATGTTCTCCTTGGGTCAAGGAGAATATCAAGCTTCTTTGGTTTTATGTATGTGTTCTTAAAGAATACAGGTAAAAACAAAGAAATTCAGAAGTTAACATGTAACTATTTATACCAGTAAGAAATGTATATTATTCACAAATCAAACTATTGTATATTGTATCAAATTTCTGAAAACTCAAAGACCAGGTCTTTTTAGCTTATGTTGGAAAGCACAGTAGAGGAACAGGGGTGGTGGCAAGCCCAGGGGCAGAATTCCACATGGTACAGGGGAAAGAGCACTAGATCAGGGCCCAGACTAGGAGCCCCAGTCTCCCCAAGCATACACAGTTGGTTAGAAGCAAAGTGGAATGAAAGCTCCTGACTCTTAATCTAGCATGCATCCTAGCTCTCTGTGCAATTGCTGATTTAAGAATTAGAAGGGTATGGACATCAGAAAGGAAAATAAAACCCAAAATGATTTCATTAAAAGCATGTTTCTCTTGAGGTGCCTGGGTGGTTCAATCACTTAAGCATCTGACTTGGGCTGTGGTCATGATCTTGGGGTTGTGGGAATGAGCCCCACAGGCTCCACGCTCAGCAGGGAGTCTGTTTCTCTCTCTCTCTCTTCCTCTCTCTCTCTCTCTCAAATAAATAAAATCTTAAAAAAAAAAAAAAGAGCATGCTTGTCTTTGTTTTAAAAAAGGCCCTTTCTGGAGCACCTGGGGTGCTCAGTCGTTAAGCATCTGCCGGGGCTCGAGCCCCATATCAGGCTCCCTGCTCTGCGGGAGGGAGTTCCCTCTCTCACTTTCTCTTCATTCCCTCTGCTTGTGTTCCCTCTCTAGCTGTGTTTCTCTCTGCCAAATAAATAAATAAAATCTTTAAAAAAAAAAAAGTCCTTTCTAATATTATCTAAAATAACATTTGCTCATTGAGATCAAAACCACACTTTATGTATGCACATTAACTATGTATTTATTCCCTCCAAATTGTAAATTATAAGGGCACTCAGACTACATAAATTAGAAATAGGTATAATTTCTTATTTTATCTAATTCTGTACTACTTAAAAATAAAACAAGAACAAGTACTACTTTTATAACCAGTAAATATAAAGACAGTAATATTTACTAGTTCAATTGATTGAGGTTAATTACATTAGATATGATCTCTCACTTATATCCGATGGGCTGAAGCATAATTACTGACAAGGAAAGTTGTTCCAGATAAATAGATATGTGAATGAATTAAGTTACAAAACTAGGCATGATTTACCTCATTTTTACCAAATATATATAATATAAAACATTTATAAAACCTCTAAAACATAGTCAGGATATAAAAAGGGAAGACTATGGACAATAAATGCAAAGTCAGGTAGTAGGCAATACTACATATTGTATCGTATCACTCCCCCATTTTAAAACTCTCTAATGGGGGCGCCTAGGTGGATCAGTGGTTAAGTCTCTGCCTTCAGTTCAGGTCAGGATCACGGAGTCCCAGGATCAAGCCCTGCATTGGGCTGCTTGCTCGGTGGGAAGCCTGCTTCTCCCTCTCTCACTCCCACTGCTTGTGTTCCCTCTCTGGCTGTGTTTTTCTCTGTCAAATAAATAATTTAAAAATCTTAAAAAACAAAACAAAACAAAAAAACTCTCTAATGGTTTCTCTCTTGCCCTGAGCATACAACCTAATCTCCTTATAACTCATAAGACCTTGAAAGATCTGACCCTTTTCAAATCTTCAAATGTCCCCTTCTATTATTCTTCCCCTCAGTCATGGAGAAATAGCATACTATGCCTTCTTTCTGTTCTCTGAACTTGCCAAATTCATTTCTGCCTCAGGGCCTTTGCACTTGCCCCTTCATGCCTTGAAAGCCCCTTCCTTTATGCTTAGAAAGCCCCCTCATTCTGCATCTTCACATAGATGGCTCCTTATCATTCAGATCTCAGGTCAGATGACTCTTTCTAAGATAGCCCCACTCCACCATAATAACTTACAATGTCTCCTATCCCCATAACCCTTTAGTAACTCTCTGACCTTATTAGACTTTTTCATTTCCTTATAGCTACCACTATTTGAAGTCTCATTCATTAATTTAATTGTTTATTATTTGCCTTTGGACAAAACTGTAAGCTCCATGAGGGAGGGAATCTTGCCTATTTTATTTAAATGCCGCTGTGTTCCCAACATCTAGAACAAGTTTAACATTTAACAAGCCCCCAACAAACATTTATTGAAAATGAAAGATTAATTGCTTCGTAAATAGAAGACAATTTGATCCTTACCGTGGTGCTTTTCATTTCAGTTATGTAGGTTGGCAACTCACAGATTCACAACTGCTGAAAAGCCCTGCCCAAGAGGAGGGAGGGGGTATACAGCCCACGCAACCACCATCTGATGCTGGATTCAGGCAGGAGGGACTCCCGCAGAAATATTCCTGGTACAACTGAGAACCCGATCCTGCATGCGTTCACCAGCTGACGGGCAATGCTCCTGAGAATTCAGCATCTTACCCAGGGGGTTGCAGTATTTTGGAGCTGGGCAATGGAGGGCTACCAAAATTGTGTCAAGCGCCTTGAGCCCTTGGGATTACAGAAGCAAAATGAACATCACTCATCTTGGCTACGCATTTGCCAGGCACCAATAAAGTCAATACCCATCCCATAAAGAGCATCCGTTTACGTTTCCAGCTGCCAAAACACATTGGCTGCCTCAGACTGGGACCAACACGATGCTAAATATTAATTGGCAGAGGATCAGGAATTCCCCAACTTCATATCCATTAGACCTCCATCTGCCCAAAGAAGCCAGCAGTCAGCTCTCTCTTACCTCCTCAGCAAAAATTTTAAAAATGAGAAGCAACAATATCCGGCAAAACTTAGAGGAAACATGTGTTCTACCCACAATCAAAATAACAATCTGAGGTCAGGGTCGGGGTTCTAGTTAGTAAAAAGTACCTTATCAAAACAGAGAAGCACTTCGTTCATTTCTCTCCAGTGAAGGTTCTCAAAAGCAGCACCACATCATTCAGAACAGGCTTCAAAAAGGATAATGCAACCCTCTCTTTGAATAACAAATCTTATTAAATTATAAATATGTCAAAGTGACTTATTTCCCATGTAACTGGCTTCTTTGTTCATTACTTTCTTTTTATATTAAATATGTCTTAAAGAAGTGGTAGGTCCTTGATTAGCCTCGTTATGTAAACATGGCCTTGTTTTTATTTAAAGATTGTGAAATGAGGTGGCGACTGACTTTAAGAAGAAAACTCACCAACTGCTCACGTAATGCCCTCTCCTCCACAGTTGCTATCCCAATCCGACCTAGAAAGATAGAAGCTCCGGGTAAGATCCCAGCAGCCCGTGAAGGCCCTCTCGCAGTGCTGGCTTCCGGCTCGGAGCAGGTGCACACAGTGATGAACAGACTGGACGGGAAGTGGGGGCACCACCCTGCGGGGAGAGACAGGAGGGCAACTCCAGCCAGCGCTGGAGCACACGGCCTTCTAGATGTGCCTCAGGAAGGAAGAGACACAAGCGGATGAGTCAGAGGCAGTGACTGAGGAACACCAAGGGTAGGGTGGGGCTGGGGGTGCTCGGTGGAAGCTGAAAAGCTGAGCCCACAGTCAGACCGTGGGCGGGGGGGGGGGAGGCTTGCAATATGTCTGCAGCTGTCCCCACGCGAGGTGGGCCACCAAGGGCTGTGCGGCCGGGAGGGAGAGGCTCGGCCCCAGAAAGCAATGGCAGGCCCGGAGGAAGGGAAGCCTGTGCTAGGACGCCGGAAGTGAGGGAGGAAGGGGGCCCAATGCCAAACCCAAAGTTATCGAATGCTTCTCCTTTGAAATGTCGTCTGTGAGAAATCTGGGCACAGGAAGAAATGTTGAGATCAAAGGAACAGTGATGCCTCCTCCAGAAGGACCAGGATGAAGACACGAAGCGCTCTCGTGCCTCCCGATGCGGGGTTTGCCCTCAGCTTCCCCTCCTTCCCTCTCTCAGAGACCCCAGACTTAGTCATCGGATCCTAGCGGTCTGGCTCACATTCACACGAAACCAGTGCCCAGTGCTAACAGCTCAAGTTGGGACCATCCAACAGTCTCTTCCACTGTGCTTCAAACTGGGCTGCCAGAATCGTCGTGTCAAAACAAAACCGCCAAGAGGTTCACACAAAAGGTCACTGATAATTGATTAAAACACCCAATCACAAGTACAGAGAGCCTTCGCTGAAGCCTTACCTTATCACCCGTCCTCTCTTCCTTCCGGGTCCCTCAAAAACAAGCAGAAAGGCCACCCTTTTGCCCTGCCCATGATCCAATATAGTCATTTAAAAAAGAAAGGAATAAATTAGATCATTGTAAACTGGACAACTCTTCTTTGCAGAGATGTAGTCGTTGGCTCCGTGAAAGGATTTCTTCTGGCTCTTTCTGAACTGGTACATTGGCAATCCTTACTGCTTTTGAAGCTGACACAGATTATTGAGATGAATGAGCCTTGAAATTGTTTGGAAAATTACAGAACATATAATTCACACACTGGGAAGAATGTAACTTTCCCTTTCATTTGTAATCAACTAAGATGATCAGCCAAAACCTTGCCAAGTAAACATAACCCAAAAAGGGGATTTCTTTGTGCTAAGAATCCAAATGGGGGAGGAAGGTAGCCCAGGGCACGAGAAAGCCACATGCTGAGACCTGATTGTAAAAATTTCCTGCACCTCATCCATGGCCAAGAAAGCTTGGTGCTGCTTCACCGGGTAGAGGAATGAGTGGCAGTCAGGCCTGGAGCACGGGAGCCTCCGTGGATGGCTTCAATGTGAAGAGTGGCCACGTGACAGCCGTGGCACCAAGTCCAAAATCAGCAAATAGGAGGCACAGGTGAAGGTTGCACAGCCAGAAACAAACAGGCATTACTGCCAAAGCCTGAACTGATCTAGCTTGACTCTGAGTTTCAGGCATTTTTAATTACACACATCATATATCCTTAATGCAAAAAAAGGAGAGAATAGAGCAAAAAGGACAAGAATAAAAATCATCTACATCCTACCACCCAATAGGCAGTGCTTTCATTTGGAGTAGATCCTTTGGAGAAATGTTTTCTATGTTATATATGTATACATACATATATTTTTATATATAGAAACACATTTTTTATTTAATATTTTATTTATCTAGTTGACAAAGACAGAGAGAAAATACAGGCAGGGGGAGCAGCAGAGGGAGAAAGAGAAGCAGGATCTCCACTGAGCAGGGAGCCTGATGCGAGACTCCATCCCAGGACCCTGGGATCAGGGCCTGAGCTGAAGGCAGATGTTTCACTGACTGAACCCCGTAAATACACCTTTTTAAAAACAAAACTGAGACTTCACATCCATCACAATGACTTGTTAAAAAAAAAAACAAACAAATGGATGCCTGGGTGGCTCAGTGCATTAAAGCCTCTGCCTTCGGCTCAGGTCATGATCTCAGGGTCCTGGGATCGAGGCCCGCATTGGGCTCTCATTGGGCTCTCCGCTCAGCGGGGAGCCTGCTTCCTCCTCTCTCTCTGCCTGCCTCTCTGCCTACTTGTGATCTCTCTCTCTGTCAAATAAATTAATTAATTAAAAAAAAAATACAAAACAAAACCAGAGAATAGCAAGTGTTAGCAAGGACACAGAAAAATTGGAAGCCCTGTACACTACTGGTGGGAATGTAAAATGGTGCAGCCTCCATTGGAAAATGCTATGGTGGTTTTTCAAAAAATTTAAAATAGAATTATCAAATGATCGACCAATTCCACTGCTGGGTGTATACCCCAAAGGAGTGAAAGCAGGGCTTCAGACAGATATTTATACATCCATAATAGCAGTATTCACAATAGCCAAAGGGTAGAAACAACTCAAGTGTCCAATGAATGAAGAAACAAAATGTGGTGTATATACACAATGGAATATTATTCCACCTTAAAAAGGAAGTTCTGACACATTTCAACATGGATGAACCTTGAAAACATTATGCTAAGTGAAATAAGTCAGTCGGAAAGGAACAAATACCATATTCTCCCATTTATCAGAGGTATTTAGAATAGTCAAATTCATAGAAACAGAAAGAATGGTGGTTGCTAGGAGCTGGATGGACCAAGAATGGGGAGTCATTATTCAATGGGTATGGAGTTTCAGTTTGAAATGATAAAAAAAAAAAAAGTGCAGGAGACGGATGGTGGGAATAGCACACAGATAACTGTACTCTTAAAACAGTTAAAAAGGTAAATTGTACTGTATATATTTCACCACACTTCGAAAAATTCCCGAACTATAATCACTTTGTATAATTTGTTCTTTTCATTTAGTTTGATACCATGAATATCAGTAAATGTACTCTGATTATTCTAATAGATGCAAAGTGTTTGTAGGAATGCATTATAATTGATGTCACCATCCTCTGCTGCACAGATGTTGTAGATGTTGTAGGATTCAATCACATGACACATTGGGTCACACTACATTCCCAATGAACCTTCCTTTGGGATAGCTACGGTCAATCACAGATATGCTGAAAATCTTGCACTGCAGGCAGAGAACCTCCTACTGCTCACCATCAAAAATATTTTTAAGTGCTAGTACCTTTAGTATATTATAGTTAATAACAAATATAATGAACAATGCTAATTTGAAATATTTATTTAGTACCTGTGTGCTTTCAGACTTACTACAGAGGAAAAAAGTTAGACAAGTTGCTAATTGAACATGACACCATGGGCAATATTCAAATTATTTAACAAAAGCCTGTTAGCGGCACCAATCAGTCAGAGGAGAAGCCAAATGAACAATGAGTGAGCAGATCAGAGCACAGTGCCTGCTTGCTTGGCTGTTAGCTCACTGAGCCCCTAAGAAACCGTCTAACCAGGAGGACAAGGTCAAATGGGAGTTCTAAAGTAGAAGTTTCTAGAGAGCCCCTATCTTCTAACAGTTGCCCCAAAAAAGAGGAGCATATTTGAAAAAAGAGGAACAAAACTCTAGACCCAGCAAAGACCCTCTAGACCCAGGGTCCCTGTGGGACCCTGAAGTGGTCGGACCAGGGGCGACCAGTTGGAGAAACTGGTTTAGAGCCCAGGAGAGAGATCTAGTGTCCAGACCAACACTTGGTGTCTGGGAAAACCACTGGTCACTGAGACGCTGAGGAATAGGCCTTTCAGACTTTTGTGGGTGTTTCCTGTTAATGGCAGATTCAGATTCAGCGGGTCTGGGGTGGGGCTTGAGATTCGAATTCCTGAAAGACTCACAAGGGAGGCCTATGCTGGTCCATAAACCCCAATTTGAGGGGCCAGGTCGCCTGATGGTGGGCAGAAGAGAAGAGAGAGTAGGATTTGGAGGCATCCCAATATTTCAGGGAAGGGTAGAAGAAGCAGAGACCACAAGGAAATTGAGAAAGGTAAAAGATAAATCCAGGCAAGCATTGGATCAGATATCAAAAAAAAAGAAAAAAAAAAAAAAAGGAACAGTACTATCAACCCTATTGACAGATCAGGTAAGACCCTAAGAAGAGGTACTCAGCCTGTCCTAGTCCTCCTCTTGGGCTGTCTTAACAAAATACCATGGTGTGGCGTGACTTAAACAACATGCATTTGTTTTTTAAGATTTTTATTTATTTATTTGACAGACAGAAACACAGCCAGAGAAGGAACACAAGCAGGGGGAGTGAGAGAGGGAGAAGCAGGCCTCCGGCGGAGCAGGGAGCCTGATGTGTGGCTTGCTCCTGGGACTCCGGGGTCACGACCTGAGCTGAAGGCAGACGCCTAACGACTGAACCACCCAGGTGTCCCTACGCATTTATTTTAATGCAATTCTGGAAACTGGAAATTCTGGCGGGGATCAGAGTGCCACCCCAGTGGGGCGTTGGGGAGAGCTTGCAGAGGGCCACCTTCTTGCTGGGGGCTCACTCGGCCTCTCCTCAGCTGTTCTCTCTTCCTCTTCTAAGGACACTAATCCTATCACGGGGCTCCACCCCCATGACCGCATCCTAACTGGCACCTCAAAGGCCCCACCTTCTGATAACACCCACTGCTGGTTGGGGCTTCAGCCTATGAAGGGGAAACACAAACGCTGGGCTCCCAGAGTGCCCACCGGACTTTGTGTAGATGTAGAGGTGCCCCTGAGATGTTTGGCCGCGATTTCAGTGGGTGATGTGATCCCTTGAGGGCACACAGATTCACTAGGACCACTGAGGACACTTGTGTGAGACGTGTGGCATCAGGACTCACAGGTCCCTCCGGGGGAAAATGTCCCAGGTCGGGAATGCTGAGACCAGGGCTGGGCAGATCCCTACCTCCCCGCCCAGCACAGAGTCCCACCCCCCCACCCCCACTCAAAGACGACTGACAGGCAAGAGAAGCCGAAGCTCTGGGCACACACATGCCAAGCAGCTCCCAAGACAGGACTCTGGGCCATCAACATTCACATCGGTAATAGCCATTCAATTGCTAAAGACAGTCTCCCAGGCACTGAAGGCTGAACAGAGCAGAGGGCTCTAATCCCTGCCGGTGGTCGGCATTTTCTCTTTTCAAAACTATCAGTTTGACCTCACTTTGCAAATCTAGCAGAAGTTCCGTTTGGGAAAATGAGATAAGTGCAGTCACAGATGCTTCTATCCCCATTTTCCCAGAAGAAGCTCAAAGAAAAGGCACATGGCTTCCTAGGTTCAAGCTCCCAGGCTTGTTATTGTAGCGACCTCATCAGAGTCACACCGCTGGGCAGAAAACCAGGCCCGCAAGAGCTCGGCTCCGTGGGGGTGGGGCTTCGGAGTGGGGCGGAGCCCCAGAGCCAGGAAACCCGCCCCCGAGTGCGCTCGGAAACCACGTCCAAGTCATCGTCAGCTCGTCCTCACCACCAGCACAGGACAGACAGAATTGTTCCAAACGCTCTGTTTTCCATTCCACCGCAGAACTAGAAGGAAACAAAGCAGGCGCTGCCTTGTAGAGCCAATAATAGTTTATGATTAAGGTTATTTGGCAAACTAAGGCAACAAAACCAGCAGAATGCCCAAAAGAAGCCACCTCAACTTCTATTGTAATTACAGTCATCTCACCCAGAAACACTGGCTATGTGAAAAAGGCCTCAAAACGAACAAAGTTGGAATGCCTGCAATTTATTACAGGAATGCAGTCAGTGTGTCTGACTCATCCGCTTTTGCTCGGCAGATCATTCTAACTGGCTTAGCCATTTGTTTTCCAAAGCAGCGACAAATCAGACTGTAAACGCCAGGAGGGCAGGGAACTTGTCGGTGTTGTCAGCTGATGCATCCTCGACAATAAGAACAGAATCCAAGTATCTGTCCATGGTGACAGAATGTTCTGAATTCCGCGAGAGCCCAGTCCCTCCCTGTTAGATCACAACTACCCAGCTACTTCACCTACTTCACACTGGAGCTCCCAACTGGGGGGGGGGGGGGGGGGGGGCGCGTGGGGCGGAATTTTGCAACCTCTGGCTTAGTGCCAGCACCGATCATTTACTTGTAAATGGATACTGTAAATAACTGATAAGATTTCTTGTAGGGATCTCTGTGTTCTCTCTGTGATCTTGTTTCCACGAGTTTTCTTAGCACCCTGTTTTTACCTGGGAAGGTGAATGCCTACCTTGTTTCCCTACTTGATTATAAACTCTCCCTTCTGTAAATTTGCCTGTTATCAGGGCAAATTGGTTGAATCAAGCTGAAAGGAAAATGTTAGCTCAGTGCCCAGTCTTCCCCTTTGGGAGGTTCTCCAATCTGAACTCCACCTGGACAAGACAACAGGGAGTAACTGTTTTAAATCCCCTCCTGTTGCTTGGCAAATCACAGGAACTAAGTGGCACTGTAGTTCCCCATTCGAATAGTAGCATTTCTTTTGGGGTTAGCGTTCTAAGCTCCAAAAGTTTTGTGGCCAGCCTGACATTTCCAATAAGGGTCTAGAATCCACTGGATCCATGATAGGCCAACGGTTCTTGCCAAGGCCTAACACAAGAAAGATTCAAACGTTTAAGAGCCACCATTTTTTAGAAATTCAAAATGAAAACCTTCTTGGTAGACGGGGGAGATTAGAAATATAAAATGTAGGGGCACCTGGGTGGCTCAGTCATTAAGCATCTTCCTTCGGCTCAGGTCATGATCCCAGGACCCTGGGATCAAGCCCCGCATCGGGCTCCCTGCTCGGCGGGAAGCCTGCTTCTCCCTCTCCGACTCCCCCTGCTTGTGTTCCCTCTCTCACTGTGTTTCTGTCAAATAAATAAATAAAATCTTTAAAATGTAACCCTGATTCACTCATATGTAGAATTTAAGAAACAAAATAAAGGAGAACAAGGGGGAAAAGGGGAGGGAGGGAAATCAGGAAACAGACTATTTACTCTAAGAACACACTGATGGTCCCCAGATGGCAGGGTGGGGGGTGGCGGGATGGGGGGTAGGTGATGGGGCTTCAGGAGAGCGCTTGGGATGACACTGGACACGGAAGCATCGAATCACCATACCATACAGCTGAAACTAATATAACACTGTATGTTAACTGTACTGGAATTAAAATAAAATATTAAAAAATAATGTAAATGTGAGATGTGAGAGAAAGTGGGGGAAGCAGTATACCTTTTTGCTCCCTTCTGTAAATTCTGATTATTTTAGAGGTAATTTTGAACATTCAAACCTGGAAAAAGAAGCAAATAAAGAAGGTGCTATTCGAATGTAGAAAGATCTGGGTAAAAAGGTAGGCTTTCCCTGACTTGCCTTGTAATCCGGTAAGAGTGGCCTCCTGGGTCTCCAATTTCTACCTGCTGCGTGGGGTGGCCCTGAGTCCTCCCCCAAACAACTCAGTTGCTGTCACAGCACTCTCTATGTCTCTCCACACACACACCCAGTCCTAGTCACACTGTGTTCTGTTGACGGTCCCCTCCAGGGTCCTACTCTTGCTTTTTCCTCTTATCCCACTTGACATACTTGTGTTTAAAATTAGCTGAGAAAATGTACAAGGGACAAAATACAAATACAGTTTGTATTATATATACTATGGTTGCAAATATAATCTTTTTTTAGATTTTATTTATTTGACAGAGAGAGAGCACAAGCAAGAGGAGCAGCAGGCAGAGGGAGAGGGAGAAGCAGGCTCCCTACTGAGCAAGGAGCCTGATGTGGGGCTTGATCCCAGGACCCTGGGATCATGACTTGAGCCAAAGGCAGGTGTTTAACCAATTGAGCCACCCAGGTGCCCCATAACTACAATTTTTAAAAAATCAATTTAAGATTAGTGGCAGTTTCTTTCTCTGACTTTCTATTGCTCACATATCTTCATTCATCAATCTATCTGGTGGGGTTGGAAGAGTTGGGGAGAAGTCTTTTTTAGGAACTCTTGAGAGAATTGAATGGGAAGTCAAGTCATATGAACGCAAGTCTCTGTGGTTCCACCACAATGCCAAAACAGACATTCCGGATAATACTACATCAACAAAAACCCCAGCATACCTCATCTCACTGTCCCCATCAACTTACATGCATATTGTCTCAGAGTAGAGAAAAGGCCCCAGCACGAGGGCAGAACTATGAATAAAAAGCAGATGTGTATCAAAGATAGACCTTCGGGGAGTCTATTTGCACGCAAACCAAGAAGCCTCAAGGGCAGTAACTCACACTAAGGAAAGGATGAATCAGGATGGACAAGTTTAGTTTCTTCCCAGGACTTTACAAGCTAATGGGGAGGAAATGGCACCCACTGAACCACAGAATCACTGTTTTTATTATAATTGCAAAGAAGACCTGGGAAAATGTAAGTTAGATGGTATTAGAACAGTTTAAGTTTTCTGGAAGTGTTTTATGATCCCAGGCAGATAAAACACCACAGAATGAGAAAACACTTAATTTTCACCATCCAGGAACCTTCCATGAGCCAATCAGGCAATCCATATAAAAAGTTTCAAACTCTTTGACCTAGATTCTCCTTCTGGGAAACTATCTTATAGATACAAACCAAAATATGGGAGAAGTTCATTTCACAGTGATGTTCAAAGCAGGGCAATTTGCATCATCAAAAAAAAAAAAAAATGAGGCCCTCACCACCTACTGCCTTCATTACCCGATGGACCTAATGACCACTAGGCCTCAATACAGATATAAATTCAGACTTGACGTCCTCACTGGGGCTCAGATGAGACAATATAGACAAGCATCTAATAAGTATTTGTAAATCCCTCTACTATTTCAAAAGCGTAAGTACACAAAAATCTTACATTTGGGAAATAAAGGAAAAGGGAAGAGAAAAGGATCAAGTATTCTGAAGGCACATGTACACCTGTGTGTTGCAAACCCCTAGTGTAGGGGCGCCTGGGTGGCTCAGTTGGTTAAGCAACCACCTTCCGCTCAGGTCATGATCCTGGAGACCCGGGATCAAGCCCCACTTCGGGCTCCCTGCCTGGCAGGAAGCCTGCTTCTCCCTCTCTCACTCCCCCTGCTTGTGTTCCCTCTCTGGCTGTGTCTTTCTCTGTCAAATAAATAAAATCTTTAAAACAAACAAACAAACAAACAAACAAACAAACAAACAAAAAACCCTAGTGCAGTGAGCCCTGAACTAGTTAGTTAGCAAAAGACCATCAGGAGGGCACCTGGGTGGCTCAGTGGGTTAAAGCCTCTGCCTTCAGCTCGGGTCATGATCTCAGGGTCCTAGGATCGAGGCCCGCGTCAGGCTCTCTGCTCAGCAGGGAGCCTGCTTCCTCCTCTCTCCCTGCCTGCCTCTCTGCCTACTTGTGATCTCTCTCTGTCAAATAAATAAATAAAATCTTTAAAAAAAAAAAAAAAAAAAAAAGGCCTATCAGGAGCAGACAACAGAGCAATTCTCAGAGGCCTGAGAGTCAGCTGCCAAAAACACTGACACCCAGAGTGAAACTGAGCGCCAGCCGTTCTCCGTCCCCAGCCTTACTGTTGGAGCCTAACAGGGATCAGAAATAAAGCACTTCATAGAATGCATTGAGTATGATGCTTGCTTACTATGCATTTAGTGAGTTATAGAACTACAGCAAGTGTCTGGAACACATTAAGTGCTCCGTAAATGGAATTGTTATTCATATTATCATCCTCTTCGTCACCATCATTAAATGAAAAATTTGCTCCTTAAAGTTTATATAGTGTTTTCAACTCCCATGATGATTCCCTCAGAGAAAACCGAAGCTCACAGAAATTGGTGATTTGTCCAAGTTTGTGCTGCCCCCAAGTGCGGGGGTGGGACTTGACCACCACCATCTGAGGCTCCTTTCCCTTGAAAAGGCTGGAATTTTATAACAATGCCCTTGAGCCTTCTCTATCATGGACGTGACTCCCAACATCCAGTCCATCCCAAGTGGTTAGTGAAGAATTACAGCAATCCTGTTGGGCCTGCCAGTCATGGACTGATTTAATGAAAAGGCAGTGACCCCATCTTTGCCAGGGACAGGGAAGTCTTCTGGGAGGTTCTGGGAAATATTTGCTCACTACTGAGAAGGCATGAAGCTGCTGCTTCTCTCCCCCTCACCCCCTCCCCCGATGTTTCTATCTTCATGTGACCCTTCAAACAACCATAGCCATCTGGGGACCATGAGGACAATCAGATTGAGAATGAAATGAACACATGGCAGGGACAGAGCCAAGAGGATCACAGAGAAGTAAAGTCAGAGCCCGGGACAATCTGCTAAATGAAGACATTCTTTTCCTTACCAATGAAGTCAGTCCAGGTTGGAGTTTTTGTTCCTTACACCCCAGAACAGCCTACCTGATTCATTATCTGCATGGGCCACTTGCCTAGGCCTGGCACACATATTCTGTCCCCAGGCAGTAGCTCCATATCTTCACATGTGGGTTTCTAAGCTTACCTCAGATCTAATTTTGATTTCCTATAACCCTGAATGAGCAGAAGGGCAAAGCCAACCGTGGTGTGAGCAGTTGTACAAAGGGAGTGCACATCGCTGGTTCCCATCACATGGATAACTATAGAAGCAGAGACACCACACTGAGCCCCACTCAAGTTTCTGGCCCCTCTCCCATGACCCCTACCCCCACAAATCACAACAAAGCTCAACAGCTGGAAGCCTGATGATCCTCAGTTTCTTCTCCGCCCACTGTGCTGCACAATCCCGGAGAAGAGAAAGAGGAGGGAGAAGGACGAGGGATAGGAGGTTTCATCAGAGCACACAGTCCTTTCTATGCAGGGTAATAAAGATGATTTGGCTAAAGCATCTGAAGTTGCTTGTGAAACGTAATAGTTTGCCAACAAATACTTGCAAGTTATTTTTTTTCAAAACCTACAGGGCAAAATGGAAGCTATCCAACTATTCTGTGACATGTTCTATTGAGACCATGTGGTGATATTTATTGCATGCCAGCGATTAGCTAACCTTTTGTGTCCTTCCCTGGAACCATAACATACGTGGGTTGTAGCTTTCAAAGATCCAGACCAGTCCTTAGGGCTACTGGGCACCATCTCCAACAAGAGATAGGGTCTAGTCAGCATGGACCCAGTATCTCTGCCAATCTCAGCCTCAACCTTGACCTTGTTACATCCCATAGAACCACCTCCATTCGATTTCAGCCATGTACTCCCAAAGCCATCAACCGATCATCCTCTGTGCCAATCCTCACTTCTGAAATCTAGAGTTGCTGTGAGATGTCGGTATTCCTCCCAAACCCCAACTTTCTAGCCTCCACAATTCCCTAACTCCTGCTGCACCTGGTTTCCAACCTCCCTGGCCTCTCCATTTTCTCCCATTCCCTTGGCTTGCCTGCTCTTTAGAGGCAAGAACCCCTTCTCCATCATATCACTTGCTCTCTTTCTGACATGCCCACTCCTTCTAAGCCACCAATCCCGAATGTTGAATCAACCCAGACCATCCAAACATTTCTGTTCCTGTAACTGGTAAGGCAAGTTTTGCTATAGCAGCTCTCTTAACCTTGCAAATTAATGCCACAATTATGATTTCCAACATAAACCAAGTGCTTGGAGGGACTCAGCAATAATATTTGTGCCTGTTCCATTTGTACATTGCTTATTCGAAATCTTAAGTACTCTCCGTCCCCCGCAGAGGACAACGAACAGCTTTAAAGACATCCTGGTCCTGACTCCGAGCAGCTGTACAACCTCAGGCAAGATGCTTTACCCCTCTGGGCTGCCACGGCCTCATTTAGGACATTAGGAAAATAACACCATCCTCACATGACTGTTGCTAGAACTCAGAGACTTCACATATGAAAGGAGTTTTAACAATGCTTAGAATGTATAAAGTGCCCCTGAAAATGTCAGTTACTATTTTATAGAGAAAATGTGGGCTGTTTTTATTGCATTTTTTTCCTTCAGCTTATTCCTCCAGTTCGTCCCTGTTCCAGGCAAAGGAAGAGGCTTCCTTTCATATTTAATTTCTCAGGTTGGTGTCCCCTCTTGTAGATTTTATATTTTGAACCTAGTCTTTTAGCCTCTAAATTTCCTCAAGTATCTGTCACCTTGAAAGTAGGAAGGAAGAATGTGAGAGAGGAAGGGAAGAAAACCCAAGACAAGAGAACCCCCTTCACCCCTGCCGTCCACTTGTCTACACTGACTTTCTCCTCATCCCTTCTCTCATTCCCACGTCAGCAGAACGGAATCTGCCTCCTGCCTCCCCTACAAACGGATCAAGCTATTGTAGACACCAATGATCCCTAACTGCCAATGGTAACTCTGCCATCCCTCATTAACCGGCCTCTCGGTAGCATCTGGCACGCTCTCTCATTATTGAAGCTCTTTCTTCCTTGAATTTCCATGAACGGAGGTCCTTCCTCCCCCATTTATCTTTTTCCCCCTACAGACTTGTGCTTCTTACTTCCCTTTGCTAGAGTCTTCTTTCTCTGGCCCTCATTAGATGCCGTGTCATTTATTCATTGATTCAACAAACATATTGAACACTTACTGTATCTCAGGTACCACAACAGCTGTTGTGACCAGGTGAGTAGGGACAGCTGAAGCACAACTCTGAGAGGCACTATTCACAGTGAGAAGCAATGATGCAGACATATGAGTGGTGCTTTCTGGAATTGTGCAAGGATTTTATCTCTGACCCATCTCCGTCTCTTTATAAACACTCTCCTTGGGTGATTATTTCCAAACACAGGACTTAAGCCGTGAACAATGGCAGTGACACTGTAAATAAGACATAATCCCTGCCCTCACAGTTGTTCTAGAAAAAGATCAGCATGTAACTAGAATAGAAAAAGAGGGGTACAATGAGTAAGATGTGCTCTGGGAATAACGTGTACACACCCTAGTTATTCTCCACAATTTTTTTGACCCATTTCACACTTCATTCTTTACATGCTCCTTGGGTAATTACACCTAATTATGTCTTCTTCATCCAATCCTGTCATGTTCAACTGAGCCTATTAGCTGATAATGCGCACATTTTGGATTGCTTGCCGAGAATATCAAATTGCATACCAGACCTCTCCACCACATGTCCTATAAAGGCACGAAGCACCAAGACTATTAATATGAATAAAGTGGAAGTCTTCCCATGAGGCATGAACCTTACTTCTCACCTGCACCATTTCAACACACCCCTAGTTTGTTACCCTCTCAGACCTTTCTTCAAGCTTCATTCATAGATACAGGTTTGAAGCGCAAGCTAATTTTATCACCAAAGCCCCACGCCCACCCCCCACTCCTCAGTTTAAAAGCCTTCAAGGAGTGCTCTTAGCAGCTAAAGCAAAACTGAAACTCCTTACAGTGGTACACGAAGACCCTCCATGATTTTGCTCTTGCCGGTTCTTCAGGTCCTACCTGGCATCCAGCCACAGGCACACCCTGCAGCTCAGCCATCCCTAACCACCCTGGAGAAGCACGCGGGTCTTTCAGTTCACAGTGTTACTACCCTACCTCGGTGCCTTTGTACGTATTGTGCCTGCTGCCCAGACTGCCCTTCCTCAGGGTGTTGCTGTCATGAGCTTCTACACCTTCATTCATGGTTTGACCGCATAGGCAGCATTCAGTCCCTCCGGCTCTGAACCAAAGCAGGTGGTCACTTAGGGGACTTTCCACAGTGCCCTGTCCACACATCTGCCTCCCCTACGAGATTGTAAGCCCTTGGGTAAGAGCCTGTCTATTCTCTGTGGGCCTTCAACACCTGATGCCATGTCTAGCACATGCTGGGGACTCAGCAAACATTTGCCTGATGAAGAGGTAAACTCACTGCATTATTTTAACGTTGCTTAATCACCATATGTTTTTATTAGAAGCTTTAAAAGTAATTCATTCTATTCCATCTAATTCAAATGTCTCTTCCCACCTTAAAACTATTAAAACTTAAAAAAAAAAACTTGAAACTTTACCTTAATGTAGCCTGTATTTGCAGCCAATTAGGTACATGATCATGCAAGAATTTATGAAGAAAATAGAATGTGCCAGAACGATTCTGAGATGCTAATTTGGATGTACTAGCTATTCAATGTCATTTGAAATTTCTTTTAATTTTTGAAGTTTTATTTATTGATTTATTTATTAAGTAGGCTATACACTGGGCAGGGAGTCCAACACAGGGCTGGAACTCACCACCTTGAGATCAAGACCTGAGCTGAGATCAAAAATCAAATGTTTAAGTGACTGAACCACCCAGCTGCCCCTCAATGTCATTTGAAATTTCAATTACACCTTCATCTCTAATAAAATCAGAAAATACAGTTGTCTACAATTATTCTTTTCTGAGTGTGGAAGGAGTCAACCAAAAGAAGTAAAAATGAGAAAAAAATGTATGGTGCTTAATGTGTTTTGTTTTGTTTTGTTTTATTTTTGATGCTTAATGTTTTGATACAATGACCAATCCCCTTAGCTATTTTTTAAAGATTTTATTTATTTATTTATTTGACAGAGAGAGATCACAAGTAGGCAGAGAGGCAGGCAGAGAGAGAGGAGGAAGCAGGCTCCCTGCTGAGCAGAGAGCCCTATGCTAGCCTCTATCCCAGGACCCTGAGATCATGACCTGAGCCGAAGGCAGAGGCTTTAACCCACTAAGCCCTCCCCTTAACTATTAAGTAAAATATTTTTACCGATGTCTTACTTATGAGCATTTAATTTATTCTTTACCAGTGTACTCTGACTTTTTCTAAGAGGGCTTATGAGTTTATAAAGTATGTTAATACACTGTTGTCTATTGAGACTTGTAACAAATTTGCCAAACAGCTGGCTAGTGTTGAAGGCAGGGTCTGTGTCAATGACACAAGATCAAACTCCAGTACACATGTAGAAGGAGCCCTCTAGGATGTAGGGTATTCAAAGAAAGAGAAACTTCCTTGGTTAGTTTCCACAGCCTGTGCTCTGACCTAGCCCATATGCCCACCCACACACACGTACACTCATGCTCCTATTCTTTTGACAGTTAATCCCGAGCATATGTGGGGAAATAGCAAACTAAAGAGGGAAGCTCATCGGCCAAAGTGTGAGTACAGAGGGTACCTGACGCCGCACAGCCATTCCTCAGGACTTTATGTTGGCCCACCTCACGTCTCTCCATCAACACCCTCTTTGGTGATTACTTTCATACACACGGGACTTAAACTGAGTCTCTATGCTGTTAACTTCCAATCTATGCTTCTTGCCCAGAATATCTAACTACGCATTTGATGGTCTCTCTGCACAGGCACGGAAGATAGAAAGTCAGTAAGACAATGTCTTCCGATGCCTTTTCAACACAGGTACACAGCAGTATTTTGAAACAATTAGGAACTACCAAATTTGGCAGAGAAAGGGAAGCAGAAACTTATAAACATGTGGCCTAATCATTTACAAACTGGTTTTCACCAAGAAATCCCTTGTTCAGGTAAAATCTACCTTGAAAACCCAAAATGTGAAATCAAGACTCAGGTTGCTGAAGAGATCACCAAAATGAACCCCAAGCTGGATGTAGGACGTCTTTCCCCACATTGTCCCCATGCCCCTAATGTTCCCTGAGGCTCCTTGAAACCCACAGAAATCTACAAAACACAGTTCAGACTGGTCAAGACCCATGAAAGTGCTACTTTTAATACAAAAATCAACAGGGAAAACACATTTGGGGTCAGCTAACTGGTTACAGAGGGTGAGCATTCCCATTATTATTAAAAGTGAAATAAGAATAAATGTCATTAAAAATAAGATCAGTTCTGGGACGCCTGTGTGGCTCTGTTGGTTGAGCACCTGCCTTTGGCTCAGGTCATGATCCCAGCGTCCTTGCTCAAAAGGAACCTTCTTCTCTCTCTGCCTGCCTCTTCCCATGCTGTGCGCACTCTCTCTCTGACAAATAAATAAATAAAATCTTTTTTAAAAAACTAAGATCAGTGTTTTCACTTTGTCTATCACCTTATCACATTTTCTCAAAGACAGTAAAAAGCATTTTTACCTTAAAGTTACTTGCGGAGAAGCCCGAGTGCTAAATCTTTCCAGATTTGCTTTATTAGAGTCGTCCAATCTTTTATGCCTGTCCATTCCACATCTAAGCAGTGGTGGCCTAGTTGTGGTTGCTCTTTCCCTTTTTAGCTTCACTGTCTTTTGAGGGGTGGTTTGAGATACAATTTACTCTTTTAATCATTTTAAAGACCACAATTCAGTGATTTTTAGCTTATTCACATGTTATAAAGCCATCACCGCCATCTAATTCCAGAACAAAGCCATCATCCCAAAAACAAACCATGTACTCAGGGCGCCTGGGTGGCTCAGTTGGTTAAGCAACTGCCTTCGGCTCAGGTCATGGTCCCGGAGACCCGGGATCGAGTCCCACATCGGGCTCCCTACCCAGCGGGAAGCCTGCTTCTCCTTCTCTCACTCCCCCTGCTTGTGTTCCCCCTCTGGCTATGTTTCTCTCTGTCAAATAAATAAAATTTAAAAAAGAAAGAAAGAAAAAAACCATGTACCCATTGTCAGGCACTCTCAACTTTCCCCACCCTCATACCATGCCAACCACGAATATACTTTTTGTCTCTGTGATTTTGCCTGTGGTGGACATATCACACAGTACATGGTCTCTGGCATCTGCCTTCTCTTACTCAGCATAATATTATCATGGTTCATCTGCGCTGTAGCATATGTTGTCATTGCTTTTAGAAATGACTTACTGGGGCACCTGGGTGGCTCAGTTGGTTAAGCGACTGCTTTCGGCTCAGGTCATGATCCCAGAGACCCAGGATCGAGTCCCACATCGGGCTCCCTGCTCGACAGGAAGCCTGCTTCTCCCTCTCTCACTCCCCCTGCTTGTGTTCCCTCTCTCGCTGTGTTTCTCTCTGTCAAATAAATAAATAAAATCTTTAAAAAAAAAAAAGAAATTACTTACTTTTTTAAAAAGAAGTGCCTATGTGGCAATCAATTTAGTTTTTATAGAAAAAGCATTCTTTGGGGGGCCTAGGTGGCTCAGAGGGTTAAGCCTTTGCCTTTGGCTCAGGTCATGATCTCAGGGTTCTGGGATTGAGTCCCACATTGGGCTCTTTACTCAGCGGGGATCCTGCTGCCCCCTCTTTCTCTGCCTGCCTCTCTGCCTATTTATGATCTCTCTGTCACATAAATAAAATCTTTAAAAAAAAAAAAAAAGCATTGGGGGGCGCCTGGGTGGCTCAGTTGGTTAAGCAACTGCTTTCGGCTCAGGTCATGATCCCAGGTCCCACATCGGGCTCCCTGCTTGGTGGGAAGCCTGCTTCTCCCTCTCTCAGTCCCTCTGCTTGTATTCCCTCTCTCGCTGTGTTTCTCTCGTCAAATAAATAAATAAAATCTTAAAAAAAAAAAAAAAAGCATTGGGGCATCTGGGTGACTCAGTGGGTTAAAGCCTCTGCCTTCGGCTCAGGTCATGATCGCAGGGTCCTGGGATGGAGGCCCGCATCGGGCTCTCTGCTCAGCAGGAAGTCTGTTTCCTCCACTCTCTCTGCCTACTTGTGATCTCTCTCTGTGTTAAATAAATAAAATCTTTAAAAAAAAAAAAGCATTCTTTGGCATTTACATTATATCACTTTACGTAATACTCCATTAAATTGCAAAATTACAATAGTAAGTACTAGTGGAATAAACAGGACTATGAGCAAACACTACTATAAGCATGCACCTGAGCTGATAAAACAAAGTACGCTAATATATTGTGATGACAGCTATTGTGCTCTGAGCAACAACCAGGAACGGCTCCAGAGGGAAGAAGCGTAGGGCTAAACCTGAGTTGGGTTTTGCTTTTTTTTTTTTTAAGATTTATTCATTTATTTTAGAGAGAGAGTGGGTGGAGAGGCAGAGGGAGAGAGAGAATCCTGAAGCAGACCCCTGCTGAGAATGGAGATCAACACAGGGTTCAAGGTGGGGCTCCACCCCACCATCCCAAGATCATGACCCAAGCCCAAACTAAGGGTCAGCCACTTAACCAACTGAGCCACCTAGGCACCCCAACCCTGAGTTGTTTTAATATGGGTCAGTACTCCATTTTCTGAGGTGGAGGGGGAAGCATGTGGAAGGTGTAAAAATGGTCAGCGTTCATTATAAAAACCAACACAGCCTCACCTGGCCCCCAAAAGGAAGTCTTCTATAGGTCTTCAAAGAGAAAAAAGCAGAGATATGTTCCCATAAAGCTAGATATACCCTAGTTTTGCCATCCTGTCTGTCAAGAAGCTCAAACGTGTCCTCCTCTAAACCTTGATTACTCATAGTGCCTTCATGATTTCTCTCCTCCCTTTTAATTTCCAGAGGAGTTATTTACCTCATAGAGCTCAGGACCCGGATGATAGCCAGTCATATAACGTCTGTTTTTTCCACACCTGGCTGAAAGCTGCCTCAGAGGCAAGTTCTGTGTCTTTGTATCGCCAGCAGCCACCAGCGCAGAAGAAAAGGTCCTCCAAACACAATCTCTTTTTTTTTTTTAAAGATTTTATTATTTATTTATTTGACAGAGAGAAACACAGCCAGAGAGGGAACACAAGTAGAGGGAGTGAGAGAGGGAGAAGCAGGCCTCCCGCGGAGCAGGGAGCCCGATGTGGGACTCGATCCCGGGTGTCCAGGATCATGACCTGAGCCGAAGGCATGGGTTTAACCAACTGAGCCACCCAGGCGCCCCTCCAAACACAATCTTTATACCAATATTTAATAAGAAATTAGCAATTTTTAAAAGCAAACCAATAGGGTAGGTAAGGAATGCAAAGGCTGCACTGAATACTTTTTTTGGCTGTATATGACTGCAAAACTGCCAAGTTCATTTTGATAAGCCTTTGTTAAAAACAATAAACATGCCTAAGCTTGCAAACCATGCCGTTTTGAAGAAAAAGCAGTTGAGGGAATTAGAAAATGCTTAAAACTGGAATGTCTGAATAAAAACCTTCCGTGGTAACGGATTTACCAAGAAGTCACAACACTGTGAAGGCTAGGAATATGGAGAGGAGTGGGGGACGAAATGTAAAGTGAGAAAAAAATGAAAGCAGAACACCACTCGCATAAATAAGCAAATAGCTACCTCTTCGTCACCGGTAGGGTTACCATGAGCAGCACTACCGCAGGGGCACTAACGCTACTGAAGACACGACTCTTCCCATGCTTCACTACGTTTAACATCACCACAATGATGTCCCTGCACTAAAGGAAATGTGATTTAAGGGACTCCGAATGAACGTACATAAAATAACCAAACGTGGGACTTGGTCTTCACGTATGGGATGATACCAGCTCATAGAAGTCAAAGTCATTCATCTGAATTCCCTTCTTTGTTTTCAGTGATTATAAAATCAGCAGAATCAGGGGATTGGAAGGAAGGTAATCTGGAACATTTCTGCTCATTTTCCTACTTTCGGCAAAACTGAAATTCTTTCTGTCTGCCGAAAAATATCCAGAAACATTCTAATGAATGAATTGTAAGTTGAGCTCAGCAGGAACAGATCTCCTGGCTGCATTCATGGATAGACCACAAATGCCCAGAACAGCACCAGGCACATAGTAGGCACCATAGAATACGGCAGGTAAATAGAAAGCTGTTAAACTGAACTAAATTGAAAAACATAAAATATGTGCAATGTCTAAAATGCTAACGAAGTCAGCTTGAAGTCCCTTTCTCAGTTGTTATGTGGTCATGGAGTTAATCACAACACATAACTGATCCTCATATAAACCCCCTTTGTCAAGTGGTTCCAAAGTCATACATTACACTTTTTACTCTAACCAATCATCACCATGGGGAGCTGAGATTTCAGGGAGAAATGGGGGTAAATGTAGTCCACCAGCTTTGATTACTTCTCTTCTCTGGATGTTCACCTAGCATGCAACTCCACATTCATCACTGTTCAAGAAGAATGTAAATATTATTTAAATTTAAGGGTTTGTATTTTTTAAATTGTATTACAGAAGTGGTTTGGCTAAACCAGCCTCTCATTTATTTTAAAATGCCACCACTTAGAATAAATAAATAAGGGGCGCCTGGGTGGCTCAGTTGGTTGGGCGACTGCCTTCCGCCCAGGTCATGATCCCGGAGACCTGAGATCGAGCCCCACATCAGGCTCCCTGTTCAGCGGGAAGCCTGCTTGTGTTCCCTCTCTAGCTGTATTTCTGTCTGTCAAATAAAATCTTTAAAATAAACAAACAAACAAACAAATAAATAAGAACAGGGATATGACATAATTATAGATGATTCTAGTTATAGCATTTTTGTTCAAAATGCCTAGCAATAATATGCTTTGAAAGTGTCACCAAGTGGGAAGGAGAAGGCCTGGATTGTGGTGTTAGTTCCACCACCAATGAAAAGTATGAGTTTAGCCAATCCTTGCCAACCGGAATCTGAGCTTCCTGGCCTGCCAGGTAAAGGGATTGAATAGATGATCCCTAAAATGCTTTTCAACTTCCAAGATCCTGTGATTGTGTGACCAAATCCAGTCACTCAATTACTACTCCTTATTTTCACCATTTATTTCTTTAACAGACGTTGGGCACCTGGGGGCTGCAGGGGAGGGGAGGCTCAGATACCATTAGCCTAGTTTGGCATGACACTGGTGGGGAGGGACGATACAAACTGCAGGGTCCCTTGATGATTTTATCTTATTTTATTTTTTAAAGATTTTACCTATCTATTTGACAGAAAGAGAGAGAGCAGAAGCAAGGGGAGTGACAGAGGGTGAAGCAGGCTTCCCGCTTTGTAAGGAACCTGATGTGGGGCTTGATCCTAGGACTCCGGGACCATTATCAGACCGGAAAGCAGACAGCCAATCTACTGAACCACCCAGGCGCCCCCTGTTGATGATTTTAAAAGCTAGTGATCTCGGAAACCTGTGGAGACTGTGTTTCTAAATTTGTCAGGCCTTGTCTTTCTTCCTGGGTAAAGCCAGAGTGCCCAACTCTCAGCAAAGAAGCAAATAGAATGAACAAATTAGAGTCCTATCAGAATGGAATGGTTTAACCAGTGTTCTGGTAGGTTCCATTCAACTCAACATTAAAAAAAAAAAAGTTGTAAAATGGTCAGAAAGCTAAATTGTGAAAACAGGCTAACCAAATAGCCCCAGGACTTACTGGAATCGTGCTTTAAAATTTTGCTTGCCAACACTTGTCCCTGAGTTTGCACTACAGGAATCATACGGCCTTTCTTGAGGACAAGAAAGAGCTGAGAAATTAAGTCCCGTCAATTGAGGGTTTTGAAGGCTGGTTGGTGTGTTGTTAGTACACCACACACGAGAAATAAATATCATTACTTCAGGCAGAAGAAGGTTAAGAAAAAGAAGAAGAAAAAGAAGGAAAAAAAAAAGTCAACGAAAGCCCAATCCAGCAGAAAAGCGGTCTCTATTACCGCGGGAAATCTGCCGTTGGAAACCATAGGAGATGGAAATCAAAGCCGCTTCCTCTCCAGCCACCTGCCCAGAAACCTCTGGCGCGCGGGCCCGACACCAACAGGACGAGGGGGCGCTTGTCTGTCCCCCTAATCCAGCCTCAACAGGCGCCGCGAGGGACCCGGGATGAGGTGGGGGATCCGGCTCTGGGGGCGCTGGGGCCACGGGAGCCACCGAGCGCCCTCCGACAGCTCCACCACGCCCAGCCTGAGAGCCCCGCCGCCCCGCCGCGCAGCATGCCCCGGGTCCGCTGAGCCCCCATGCCGCCGGGAACCCGGAGAGGGACGGCAGCCCCGCCGAGCCGGTGCCCGCGCCCCGCAGCCCACCCCGGGCGCGCAGTCCCCCTCTCTCCCGGCCCCGGCCCCGGCCCGGCCCCGCCGCGTCCTCACCTCGCGTGGACCGCAGTATCCCGGGCGGTGGCGCGCGGACATGCCCCCCGGGCGCACCCACGGGGCCGCCTCCCTGCGCGGTGGCCCCTTCCCGGGCCCCAGCCGCCGCGGTCCGCGCTTGCGGGGGGCGGGGAGCGCTCGGGGCGGAGGCTCTGGCGGGGCTGGGGCCGGGGGCCGGGAGGGCAGCGCGAGAGGGGGAGAGCGTGGCGGGGCAGAGCCCAGAGTCCCGCCTGCGAAACCCGCCGGCGAGTTCAGCCCCCGCCCCGCCAGCGCCGCCGTGGACTCTGCGGGGTGGGCTAGAGGGCTTTACACCGAGATCCGCTCTCCGTGCTGAGGCTCGGCGCCGGGTGAGGGACACCTCGCGGTTATGTAATGGGTCGGCCTGCTGTGTCCCCAGCCAGCTCGCCCCGGGACCGCCCTCGCCTCCCCGGGGTCTGCCTTGACCCTTATCAGCTGTGCATGCCCCTGACCTAGGCGAGCAGAGGCGGCCCGGTGTCCTCAAAAAGAATTTTTCCCCGCAGGGTCGACGAGCGAGGTCTGGAGAAGGAATTCAAGGAGTCCCTTAGACGTAGCTGGCGGGGATGTGTCTTCTGCCAGCCCGGGCTTCCCAGGTCACAGCACAGGAAACTGAGCCCGCAGGGTGTTAGTTCAAAGCATTGTCTCTGCGAGTTAGATGGACCTGGGTCCAGCTCTCCTGAAAAGCTTGTTACCTTCAGCAAGTTAAGTCCCAGAGCCTCAGTTTCTTCACCCGTGAAATGAGAATAATAACAGTCCACTTCAGGTGTTCGCTGAGGGGACACAATGAAGGGAGGTGCAGGCGCATGTAACAGGCCCCCAGCAGATGTTACTGCGGTTGATTGTATGGAGGCTTGTCGGCATTCCTCAAATATTGCCTTAAAGGAGGCAGCTTCCCCGGTTTGCCCACGTAAGGCAGATTCTAGGTTAACCTTCCTGTAAATCAGCCTGTCTGAAACAGGTTCTCCGAACTGCCGGTCTGATTCCAGCTTCCTGCGGTCTACACCCTTCCTACTCAGCCGCATCTAGAAAAGCGAAATCTCGAGCTCACCCTCAGCACCTCTAAATCATAATCTGCACCTTAACAAGAATCCCTAGGGGATTTAGTCCGAGGTACATCAAAGTTCGGTAAGAGTTTAATTTCTTAGAAAACTTGTAACAGGAACTGCAAAGTTACTGAGCAATAGCCACATAATACTTGAGGCTTTTTTAAAAAATAGGCTACTAAAGCCCTTCCTCATTTTACCCTCTGGCTATTTTGTTTCTTCTCCTCCCACTAATCTCCTTCATAAATCTGGACTTACCTCTCATTTTCAAAAACCTCTGGGTTCCATCTGAGCAGTGATTAGTGAATCTATGTCTAAAACACCTTTTCCAATCTATGACTAAAATCTATAAGAATTAGCAAATACGGCTTGTAAAAGAACTCATTAGCATTGCAAATGGATTCATAAACATAGAGCCTTGGAGAGCCCTGAGCACTCACCTGTGAAGGTCTTTAGGTTCAAGGCTTGAATACTTTTGTATTTCAGAACAGTGTTTTGGGTAGCAAATGAAGTCCATTCTCCATTTAAATAATGAATGACAACCAGTTTTTTAAAAAAAAGGTTTTGAGGGGCGCCTGGGTGGCTCAGTGGGTTAAAGCCTCTGCCTTCCTCTCAGGTCCTAATCTCAGGGTCCTGGGATCGAGGCCTGCGTCGGGCTCTCTGCTCAGCAGGGAGCCTGCTTCCTTGCCTCTCTGCCTACTTGTGATCTCTCTCTGTCAAATAAATAAATAAAATCTTAAAAAAAAAAAAAGGTTTTGAGGGCACCTGGGTGGCTCAGTAGTTAAGTATCTGCCTTTGGCTCAGGTCATGATCCCAGGGCGGTATGAGCCTCAAATCAGGCTCCTTGCTATGCAGGAAGCCTGCTTCTCCCTTTCCCACTTGTGTTCCCTCTCTCACTGCATCTCTCTCTCTCTCTCTCTGTCAAATAAATAAATAAATAAATATCTTTAAAAAAAGAATAAAGGATAAAACTTCTTTTAAAAAATAAGTTTTGAAGAATGGAAAGAAACCTCACAGTCTTCCTTCTGTCTAACTAAATTCATCACTCACAGAGAGGCTCTAGCAAAGCCCAAAGCATGCATTTTGTTTATTTCATTAAACACTGTGTGTTTGTTTTTTGATTCTTGGAATGTTCAGATTTAGTCTGCCTGATTGTAGCTCTGGCAGAATGATTTCCGCCGTGTGTGAGTGCAGTAACTGCAGATCGTTGATGAGGAGGGAGGGAAGACTGCCTGAGTTGGAAAGGTCATTTCTGTCTGCCTGTGCAAGGCTGTTGAAAAGACTGATGCCTTTCGGATGATCCGTGTGGAAGTGGAGGAGGGGAAGATGGTTGGAGGAAAGGAATCTCCGTTCTCAGAGGCTGGAGGTTTGGAGGAGTTGGGAAGAGGAAGAGAAAGACCTTTCTGCTTGCACTGGAATCAAACCAGGGAGGAAAGGAAAAAAGCAACATTTCTCCTAAACAGTGCTACCCCACAGAAAGAACATCCTCCAAGAGTGGAAATGTTCTGCGTTTTCACAGTCCATGTGGCTGCGAGATGTGGCTATTTACATTTATATTTTAATGAAAACCCAGGGTTTTTGTGTGTATAGTGCTAGTATGTTGGACTAAGCCAGTTTCAAGGGCTCCATCCCCGGCTAATAGTTACGGCACCAGCGGGCATATCAAACATTTCCTCATCACACAAAGTGTACAGTGTTGGCTTAGAGGCCAGGATTTTGATGAGGAAGTGAATCCCATTATTTCAGCTTTTCCAAATCCTTGTCAGGACCTCAGCTGTCCTAGGATGGATTGAGGAATTGATCATGAAACCGAGGTCACTGAGTCCTCATGAGGGTCAGAATGGGCTAATCCATAGGATGGGCTGAACGTCACTCCCTGCACAGAGTAAAAGGGGAAAAAATATAAGCATCAATTGTCATTTTACTGTAAAGAAAAGTTGTTGGGAGGACATAGTCCTACAGTTACATCATTATTAGTTAAATGGTCTTTTGCTGACATGTTTCAGCTGCTCCCCTCCAGCAGCTACCATTTGTAGCTCTGCTCTAATTCCCCACCTTCCCTCCTCCTCCGTGCTCAGAGCTGGGCACTACCTGTACTGTTTCAGCCTGGATGTTCAGCGTAGTTGCTCAAATCCCTATCGTTTGGGTCCAATAAATAGGAAGTGTGCTCACTAAAATCAGATTGCACCATAGTTCAGAGGAATCAATTTTCAGTTGAGATTCTCGGAAGCGTGACACCTTAGGGTACATTATGGAAGGAATTGTTTGTTCCTGTTATTTGGTCAAACAAGGATGTGTGGACTCAGCAGAGAGAAATGAGAACATTGGCTCCAGATAAGTAATATTTGGGGTGTCCACATCAGACCGGAAGCTACCAGAAGCTGGGGGTGGGGGTGGGGCCAGGGCTGGCAGTTTGAGGCTTTTGCCTAAGTACAAGTTGAAAGTTTATTTTCATGACTAATAAAGATTTTCAGAATAACTACAAACAGCATAAAAAAAGATGTGAGTATGATCTGCTGTCAGTTATATAAAGCAGGACAATACATGAAATGGGAAACAGGGAAATTCTTCCCAGCACTCCAAGAAAGAGCCATTTCCAAATGACCTTCTTCTCAAACTGCCATTCTTCTGGCTTCTTTAATAAAATCACACCCTGTGGGCAGCTTTGGAAGCCCACTTTCTTTCTTTTTTTTTTTTTTTTTTAAGATTTTGTTTATTTATTTGACAGAAAGATCACAAGTAGGCAGAAAGGCAGGCAGAGAGAGAAGAGGAAGCAGGCTCCCTGCTGAGCAGAGGCCTCGATCCCAGGATGCTGAGATCATGACCTGAGCCAAAAGCAGAGGCTTAACCCACTGAGCCACCCAGGCACCCTGGAGCCTACTTTCTTTATTGTCTTCCTTGGTCCTTTTTCAGCACTTCTTTTCTTCTGAACATTTTCTTAGAATTCAGCCCCTATATTTCTGCTCTCTTCTCTTCACCCATATCCCACGCCCCTCCTGCATGTCTGAGGCTAACACCTGCCAGTCAGAGGCCCTGGATTTCTGGTTCTGACCTCTCTCCAGGGCTTCTTGCCAGATCCCCACTGGACATTGTCATTTAACTTCTTCCCACCCCATTGTTTCGAATGTTAACCTATCAGGAACTGAAGTTATGCATACTCTGTGGTTAACCACCCCCCAGACTTCCTATTTTCTCCTCTTCGATATCACCGCCTTGGTCTTTGGGGCTAAAATTCTCCCATCTCCTATGACTCAAAACAATGGAATGATTTTATTCCCCTTTTCTTCTACATGAAGTTGTGGTATAACTGAAAGACATTGAATTTGGAATCAAAAGACCAAAGTAAAAACCCCATCTTTGCCACTCCTTGCCAGGATGAACTTAGGAAATTTCTTAACCCTCTTAAGCCTCGTGTTTCTCATCTATAAAATTAGACCAACAGAACCTTTCAAAAATATGACTCAAGCAGCTACTTAGCCCAGATCTGTGCTAATTAGGTGAGACTCTCACCCTCCGCACTCATTACATTTTGGACCTGATAATTCTTCACTGTGAGGATGAACACACACAAAGGGGGGTGTTGTGGGGTGTTCAGCAACATCCCTGGTCTTTACCCATTATATGCAAGCAGTTACCCTCTGGTCATGGCAGTCCTAATTGCCTGCAGACCTTGTCACATGTGCCCTAGGCAGGGACAAAATCACCTCCTGTTAGCCACCACTGCGTCAGAGGAATTCCCCTCTCTGGGTCTGTGAGGATTCCATGAAAGGATGGGCATGAGAGCCCACACAGAGCCCACACAGAGCCTGATCAGGTCAACATCAGCAGAACATGGATATCCACTCACTCCTAAAGCTCTGTCAAGGGCGGTATTTTCTGAAGATCACAGTTGAAAAACATTTTCAGAAAAAAATTACATTGTGTTGTTCTACATTACTATTCTGTCCTAGCAGATACTATTTTTGAATTTAAGCAACAATAAAACACACTTCTTACATTAAATTTTCTTAATAGTTTTGTTCTCTCCCTCTCTATTTTGACTGATCTCCAGACTCGGATTCCCTATGTGTAGCTCACTAGAATTACTAGACTTCCATTAGTTCAGTATTTCCTTACTCCTGCCCATCTGGACAAACAGCCTTCCCGATACTGTTCATGTCCTACATTCTTTCTGCTGGAAACTCTGGTAGTTCCTGTTTCCCTTATTTACTCTCACTGAAGTGGAACTCCGTAGTTGATTGGCCATAGTTCTCCTCCATTGAGCCTTCCTATCCATCCTTCATCATCATGGCCCCACCTGTCACTCTGTGTCATAGCCCCCTTCTTGTTCTGTCAATCATGGTGCTCATTCCTACCCCTGTTCTTTCACCCACACTTTTCCCCATACTTGGACTTCTGCTTCCTCTCTCTCTCTCTGCTGCCTTTATAGACTTGATAACATCCTTCAAGGTTCAATTCAAATCCCAACTTCTAATGATGCCCATAACTTACTTTGAAAGGCATCAGAAAAAAAAAAAAAAAAAAAGATAGGTGACTGGTTGGATAGATGGAGAGTCAGTCAATAAAGCAATTTAGCTGAATATTCATCTAGAATCAAGGAAACCACAGATGTATTATTATTTTTCAACTTTTTTTCTGTTTAAAAATTTTCCTAATGAAAATAAATGAGATAAAATTTAAAAAATAACAAAATATCCCATCTAACTCTAATCCATACCGATTAAGAATTTAGGCTGTGCTGGTAGGTAGACCTGAGTTCGAAGCTAGCGTCACCTCTTGTTGGTTGGATAACCTTGGGCTAGTTACATACCAATGCAAAACTTCAGCTTCTTCACCAATAAAACGACATAAGAACACTTTCCTCGTGTGACTGTTGCAGAAGTTAAATGAGGGGTGCCTGGGTGGCTCAGTTGGTTGAGCGACTGCCTTCAGCTCAGGTCATGATCTCAGAGATCCGGGATCGAGTCCCACATTGGGCTCCCTGCTGGGCAGGAAGCCTGCTTCTCCCTCTCTCACTCCCTCTGCTTGTGTTCCCTCTCTGGCTGTGTTTCTCTCTATCAAATAAATAAAATCTTAAAAAAAAAAAAGTTAAATGAGACATGGACTTCTGTCATGCCTAGCGCAGGAGCTGACACACAGTAAGGACATAATAAATGTTCATGGAATTATTCACAATGGGAAGATATGGAAACCATCTAAGTATCTGTTGATGAGAATGGATAAAGAAAATGTGGTATGTATTTCTAAAATGGAATATTATTCAGCCATAAAAAGGGAATGACAGCCTGCCATTTGGAACATGGATGAACGCAGAGGACATCCTGCTATGTGAAACAAACCAGACATAGAAAGGCAATTACTATGTGATCTCATTTACAGGTAGAATCTAGAACATTCAAACTCACAGAAGCAGAGAGTAGAACAGTGGTTGCCATTGTCAGCAGTGGGAGAAATGGCGATAAACTTTTACTTATGAGTAAGCTCTGGGAATTCAATATACCGCATGGTGACTGTAGTTAATAGTATTCTATTATGTATCAGAATTTGCTGAGTGAGTAGGTCTTAAGTGTTCTCACCACACATGAGAAAGGTAACTATGTGACATGGTGGAAGTTTTATTAATTTGTGGGAATCATTTTATAAGGTATGTCTATATCATATCATGTGCACATTAGATCAACTTTTATTTGTCAGTCATACCTCAGTAAAGCTGGGGGGGGATTAAAATAAGTGTTAGCTGAAAATAACAATTCCTTCCTTGAGTGCATAGAGGGTGTGCTCTTCGGTAGCAGGAATCCTGTCTCATTTACAATTCCCCCCATCTAACAGAGTAGGAATTTCGACAGCCTCCCTGTCTCAGAGTTGCTGTGTGTGTACTGTGAGTGCTCTCTGACCAAGCTAAGGCTCCTTTAGGGAATGCATCTGGACATGCATGTTTCCATAAAGAGTGGGAAGGAGAGAAAAGCTACTGGTTTGGGCACCCAACCAGATGTGGAGTATGGAAAAAAAGGAGGTGAGAAATTCCCTATTTCTCTCTATTCATGACCTACCCTTTCTTGCTCCCCATAGGAGTAGCGTAAGGCCCTACTGATTTTACTAACATTGAGCTTTGTTTACCAGTGAATCTATTCAAAGTCTTTCAAGTCATTGCTGAAACTTTTATGTCATGTTCTTTCCAAAGGATGTGTTTGACTTTAGCATTTTGTTCTCCAAATTAAATTTATATAAAGTGCTCTGATGTCCATAATGTTCACAGCTGGTATACAGGTATACACTTCGTTTCCACCTCTGCATGGCTGGTGGGAGAGTGGGAAGGATTTGCCGAATTCCTCCAGGGCTCCAGTCCCTATGTACCTCACTCATTCTTACAGAGACAATTTTCCAAGTGAGGGAAAGTGGCTCAGAGTTTTGAGGAGCAAGAAGTGCCGCCCTTTCTCAGTCCTTCCAGCTGGACCACAGGTCAGATTGGCAGGAAACAGATTAACAAGAGAAAATCAAATGTACTAGTCTACTTATGGGGAACCCACACAGATATGGAAATTCTGAAGACAGTCAGACAAGAAGAGATATATTTATCTTCTGAACTAAGGAGAAAGAGTAGGGGTCTGGGACTTCATAGACAAGGAATGCAATTCACAAGGAAATAAGAAGGAGAGCAGATGTTCAGTAGGTAGACGTTTGCCCTGCCATACAGATAGTCACTTAGATAAAATTCAGCTCTGCCAATAACCCTTATTCAGGGAAAGACCCTGCCACCCACCCACCCACCCCCAATTTACATTCTTCTATGCAGTTAATGGAGAGGCAAAATTTCTTAAGCCAGCAGGTCTAAAATTGCCTTTAGCTCAAAATAATCTTCGTACGGGAGCAGCTCATCTCAGGGCAGCCTGCCCTCAGCCCCTACACAGAGGTTAAACGAATTGCCCAATATTGTGCAACTAGGAAGCAGTGCCCCTCCGTGGAACCTGGTCTAAGTCTGGAGTGGACTGGACGCAAAAACAGCTGGCGCTCTCTCCACCTGTTTCCGTCCCCTTTGTGATGTGAATTTGTATCTTTCCCATCCCTGTTGCCCCACCCCTTGAATCTGGGCTAATCAGACCATCGTATTAGCCAGTGGGAAAGAGGAATAGCAGTGGGCCATTGCTGCCTCTCTCTCTCTCTCTCTCTCTCTCTCTCTCTCTCTCTCTAAGATTTTACTCATTTATTTGAGAGAGAGAGAATGAGTTGGGATGGCAGACTCCCCACTGAAGAGGGAGCCCAGTGTGGGCCTCAATCCTAGGACCTTGAGATCGTGACCAGCTGAAGTCAGACATTCCGCCAACTGAGCTGCCCAGATGCCCTGGGAGCACTTCTGAGTCTTAAGGGGCCCTGCCAACCTCTCTCCCTCTCTCCCTCTCCTTCTCTGAGTGCCGCACGGCCTCACGAACAAGCCCGGGCTAGCCTACCTTAGCCAAGACCCCAGACACCACGAGAGCCGAGCCAAGATCAGCAAAACTGGCTGCTGTCCCCACAGCAGGCTTCAGGTGCACTGAAGTGCAAGCCCCCGAGAACAGCTCAGATCAGCAGAACTGCCCAGCCGACCCACACACTCATACACAAAAACAAAGATGGACTGTCATAGCCCCTGGGGTGCTGCGGTTGCCTCATCTCGCCAACGAAGAACATAAACTCACGGTGCCGCCCGGTCTCATACGCACCCGTCGATAGCATGAAGGGCTATGTTTTGGCAAACCCATCAATCAGAAGTCTGTTTTCCCCAGTTTTTAATCTTGCTATTTTGTTCTTTTCAATCACAAAAAGAAAACATGCTGTGAGCAATATACTTGAAAAGAAATGATTTGCGTTTAGTGGGTCAGTGGAACGAGCGACTGAATGGCCAGCAGAACCACAGTGGGTGTGTCCTCCATTTCTGTCATCAGACAAATCCCGTGCAAACAGATCAACCAGCAGTTCTGAGTGTCTGGTCGGCAGTACCATAGCTTGTGAGACGTGGTTCCTGTCTTCACAGAATTCACAATCTAACTGACATGTAAGTAACCATGAAATGAGAGAAACTGAATAACAGTAAAAGATTTTGAGAACCCTGCACTACAACCTCATGTCTCAAAAAGAAAAGATGTACGATCATTTTGAAAAAGAAAGTCAACCCTTGCTGGGACTCAGAAGCAGAAGGCTTGGCAGAGACGTGCCCCGGCAGGGCTGACTCTACAGGTGGGGCAAGAACTCACCGGTAGCCTTTCAACAAGCAGCTGGGAGGCCTGTCTTGGTAGGCACAGCGACAGGTTATAATATTAGCAAAGGGAAAGTGCAAGGTGTATTTGGCAGAGAGTAAATAAGTCCTTTTGATGAGAGCAGAGAAAATCAATAGGACAAAGTGCCTGATGAGATACGGAGGGAAGAGACGTGAGGATGTGTGGCCTCCAGCCGGAGGATGGTGATCATTAACAGAGAGAAGTTAAGAGGTAGCAGCTGGTGAACTCTTCCACGTTAGATGGAGGAACTTGAGGCAGGAGTGAAATGCCCCGCAGGCTGTTGGAAATTCAGGTCAGGGGCCAAGGGGAAAGGGCAGAATTAGAGATAAGGCTTGAAAGCCTTCAGTGCCAGCAAGCCGAGATGAAACCAGAGCAGAAGGGCCAGGACTGGATCTCGGGCAATGTCTGCAATGTCTAGTAGGGGAGATAAGCAAGATACATAGCTGCCCGCTGAGCAGGATGTGACAAGTGCCAGAGAAGTCACAGAAGTGTGATAGCCATTCAGAGAAGGAGCAGAGATACACACAAATAGAGCGGAAACGTTCTCTTTCAAGAGAAGGAGTGATAATGGGACCACGTGGCTTCTTTGGAGGGATGTGTGGTTCTGACTGGACGGCTCACCTGCTAGCAACAGAAACACAGTAGGGACGATTACACTCATTTGCAAAAACCAAAACCAAAACCATGCAACAGAAAACAAAGACCAGCCAACTTTGTTTGGGGCTGATTTATCCTTTTGATTTACCCTCTGTGTCAATCTTCTCAATGGATTAATTAGCACGTTTCTGCTTCACCTTTATTCATCTTAATAAATTCAGCAAGTGTAAATTGAAGAACATACTGGATGGGGATAAAGCCAATCCAAAGAAATAAAGCATTAAGGGAAACGGACAAGGGCCAAATCCTTTTTAAGTTTCTTTTTAGTGTTTTATATGCTGTAAGTATGTCTGCAATGTTCTATGAGCTGCACTATCGGGTAGTGTTGCTTCTACTGCCTTCAGCAGAAACACATATTTACACAGCCATATAACTTAGTTCTTGTGGTTATAGATGATGCCATGATAACATTATTAAATTAAGAAAATACAATTCCGGGGCACCTAATGGACTCCATCAGTAGAGCACGAGACTCTTGATC
>PITA01011616.1:0-65901 GCA_004023965.1 Spilogale gracilis | reverse complement strand
AGGCTTTATTACAAAGCCGTGATTACCAAGACAGCATGGTACTGGCATAAAAACACAGAAACAGACCAATGGAACAGAGTGGAGAGCCCACATATGGACCCACAAATCTATGGTCAAATCATCTTTGACAAAGCAGGAAAAAATATCCAGTGGAAAAAGGACAGTCTCTTCAATAAATGGTGCTGGGAAAATTGGACAGCTACATATAGAAGAATGAAACTAGACCATTCGCTTACGCCACACACAAAGGCAAACTTGAAATAGATGAAAGACCTCAATGTGAGGCAGGAATCCATCAAAATCCTGGAAGAGAACATAGGCAGTAACCTCTTTGACATCGGCCACAGCAACTTCTTTCAAGACACGTCTCCAAAGGCAAAGGAGACAAAAGCGAAAATGAACTTCTGGGACTTCATCAAAATAAAGAGCTTCTGTACAGCAAAGGAAACAGTCAACAAAACAAAGAGACAACCCAAAGAATGGGAGAAGATATTTGCAAATGACACTACAGACAAAGGGCTGGTATCCAAGATCTATAAAGAACTACTCAAACTCAACACCCAAAAAGAAGATGAACACATCAAAAAATGGGCAAGAGAAATGAAGAGGCACTTCTCCGTAGAAGATATACAAACGGCCAACAGACACATGAAAAAATGTTCAGCGTCACTAGCTATCAGGGAAATTCAAATCAAAACCACTCTAAGATACCACCTTACACCAGTCAGAATGGCCAAAATTAACAAGACAGAAAACAAAAGTGTTGGAGAGGCTGCGGAGAAAGGGGAACCCTCTTATACTGTTGGTGGGAATGTAAGCTGGCAGCCGCTTTGGAAAACAGTGTGGAGATTCCTTAAAAAATTAAAGATAGAGCTACCCTATGACCCTGCAATTGCACTACTGGGCATTTACCCCAAAGATACGGATGTAGTGAAAAGAAGGGCCATATGCACCCCAATTTTCATCGCAGCAATGGCCACAATCGCCAAACTGTGGAAAGAGCCAAGGTGCCCATCAACAGATGAATGGATAAAGAAGATGTGGTACATATATACAATGGAATACAATGCCTCCATCAGAAAGGATGAATACCCAACTTTTGTAGCAACATGGACTGGACTGGAAGAGATTATGCTGAGTGAAATAAGCAAAGAAGAGAAAGTCAAGTATCGCATGGTTTCACTTACTCGTGGTGCATGAGGGGCAAACTGGAGGACAGTGGCAGAAGGAAAGCAAATGGGAACTAGGGTAATCTAGGGAGGGAAACGAAACAACAGAGACTTTGAACACAGAAACAAACTGAGGGACTTGGAGGGAGGGGGGTGGAGGGATGGGAGAGCCTGATGGTGGGTACTGGGGACACCTAAAGCGTGGAGCACTGGGTGTGGGGAATGGGGAATGAATCTTGAAACACGGAAAAAAAAAATTAGTAACAATAAAAAAAAAGACAAGCTGAAAGAGCAAGAGGCCAAAAACCCTAAAGTCCCTATAAAAACAGATGCATCTTGCTTGGACTGTGGTCAATAGTTTGGACTTTGTACATTCCCTCAAACACCTCTCCAAAAATGCCTAGGAGGAGGAACCCCCAAGAGAGGAAAAATTCAGAGACCATGACCTATTCCACTGAGCTAATGGATATGGGCATAAGCAAAATAGAATTCAGGGTAACAGTTATGCAGACAATAGCTAGGTTGGAGAAAACCATTACTGGAAACAGATTCTCTAGGGGCAGAGGTGAGAGCTGATCTGGCAGAATTTAAAAATGTTCTTGATGGGTTCAGATCTAATCTAGATGCTCTAACAGCAAGGATAAATGAGGCAGAACATGGAATTAGTAATCTAGAAGCAAACTGATAGAAAAGAAGGATCAGGAGGAGGCCTTGAATAAAAAGCTCAGAATCCATGAAAATAGAAATAGGAAATAAATGACACCATGAAATGTCCCAATGTCAGAATTATTGGGATCCCAGAGGGGGTGGAGAGAGAAATAGAGGACTAGAAGATATAGTTGAGCAAATCCTAGCTGAGAATTTCCCCAATCTGGGGAATGAAACAAGTGTTTATGCCCTGGAGGCAAAGGGACACACTTCAAGATCAGTGAGGATAGACTGATCCCCTGACATATAATAGGGTAATTAAGGAATATTAAAACCAGAGAAATATATTAAGGGCAGCTAGGGGAAGAGATTCCTTAAGTCCAGAGGGAGGACTATCAGAATAACATCAGACCTGTCAACAGGAATGTGAAAGCCAGAAAGGGCTGGAAGGACATATTCAGGACACTAAATGAGAAGAATATGCAACCAAGAATATTTTATCCAGCAAAGCTTTCATTTAGAATGGATGGAGAAACATAATGATCTTCCAAAATTGGCAGAGACTGATGAATATGTGACCACCATGCTTTACCTACAAGAAGTATCAAGACAGGTTCTATAAAGAAGAAAGACCCCAAGGGAGATACAGAACAGAAATTTATAGGGGCAGTCTATAGAAACAAGGACCTCACAGGCTGCAGGATGGCAATAGAAACATATATTTTAATAATCACTCTCAATATAAACAGCCTTAATGATCCTATAAAATGGCACAGGGTTGCAGATTGGATAAAAAGACAAGACCCATCCATATGCTGTCTACAAGAGACTCATTTTGAAACTAAAGATACATTCACACTGAAAGTGAAGAGATAAAAATCAACTTACATGCCAATGGGCCTCAAAAGAAATCTGGGGTAGTGATTCTCATATCAGACAAATTCTATTTTAAGCTAAAGCTGTAGTCAGAGATACAGAAAGACATAATATAATTCTTAAAGTTTCTATCTATCAAGAAGATATAACAATTCTTAATACCTATGCCCCAAACATGGGAAAAGCCAACTACATAAGCCATCTGTTAACCAAACTAAAAACGCATATTGATAAGAATATGTTAATTGTAGTGGATCTTAACATGCCCTCTCACCAATATATAGACTATCTAGGCAGAAAACCAACAAAGAAACAAGAACTTTGAATTACATGCTGGACCAGATGGACTTCATAGATATATATAAAACATTCCATCCTAAGACAACATAATATGCATTCTTCTTGAGTATATATTATGCATTCTTCTTGAGTGCATATGGAGCTTTCTCCAGAATATACTACATACTGGTTTGCAAATCAGGTCTCAACCAATACCAAAAGATTGAGATTATTCTCTGCATATCCTCAAAATATAACACTTTCAAAATTGAATTCAACCTCAAGAAAATTTTGTAAGAAATCTAAACACTTGGAAGCTAAAGATCATCCTACCAAATAGTATTTGGGTCAACCAGGAAATCAAAGAAGAACTTAAATAGTTCATGGAAACCAATGAGAACAAAAACACATTGGTCTAAAACCTATGGGTTATGGCAAAGGCATTCCTTAGGGGGAAATACAAAGCCATCCAAACCTGACAAGATGGCAGAGAAGAAGGGAACCCTATTTCAAATGGTCCTGTGAAATGAAATGAAATATCTACCAGAACACTCTGAACACCCATGAAATCAGCCTGAGATGTAAGACTACACACTTCTGGATCTGTACAGGTAGAGAAGAGCATCAGCAGAGAGGTAAAGTGGATCAGGAGAACTCAGACTGTTTTTGGAGGAGAGACAGAAGGGGGACGGAGGCACCAGAAGGGACCATTGGAAAGTAATACCCTAATACAAAAGTGACCTGTGCTTGGGAACCAGCATCAACTTGCAGTCTGGTTAAAAGTACTCAAAAGCAAAAGGTCTTAAGAGACAACTGGGGGAATCTCGTGACCACTGGCAGGGACATAAAACTGCAGTCCAGAGTGGTGGAAGGTACTCCCCAGCGCCCAAGTAAACCTGGAAGAGGGGGAAGCCCCTGAAATTGTGCTTCACCACTGCTTGGGCTGGGTGCATGCAACCTATGGCAGAAGTCACTCTTCCTGCATCCTTCCTCGTGACATGCACAGGGTCCTAATGCACCCAGCACGGGTGTGGGCTCCAGAGAGAATCAGGACAACAACAACTTCACAAACTGATATCACTTGTGGTTTCTGTGGAATGGGAGTGAAGGGACAAGTGGTGGCCTTGAGCGCTATTCTGGCTAGTGACAAGGAGTGTGTGCTACATGTGAGAAGTGGCAGGGTGCAGGGGAGAGTGGTGAGGGGAAATCTGTGCATCCCAGCCCATCAGGAGAGGAGCTGACTGAGACTACTCTCTGAGATGGAGGTCTGGTTGCAGGCAACTTACTTTGCTCTGACTCTTCCAAAAGCTGAAAAAAGCAGCAAAAGAACAAAAACCTCTAGAGAACAAAAGCCTGAAAAAACAGTTTCTACACAAACCAGCCCCCTTATAGGGGCAGGGAGACTCAGCCTAAGCAACACTGACTGAGGCAGGCCCCTCCCCCAGAAGGCAAGCCAGAAGAACAAGAGGACAAACACCAAAAGGTCTCCATAAAACTGTAAAACCTCAATATCAGAGAAAAAACAATACATTAAGCTCCCAGTACTACCCTGAAACCTGTATATTTTACCAATACAGAGTATCATTTTATTTTTTTAACTTCTTTTCATTTATATTTATTTAAGTTTTTTTCTTAATTTTAAATTTATCCTCACAATTTTGGTTCTTTTAATTTTTAACCTACTTATTTTCACAACCTGATATTTAATACAACATTCCATAATAGCTTTTAACTTGAACTTTTTTCATACATATACTTGTGTTTCTTTGTTACTTTCTCTTTTTTTTTTTAATTCACATATAGATTTAAGCTTCAAGGTAATCACATTCCTATTCAATACTACCCCTATATATAAACCGGCTTTAATTTCCCTATATCTCTAGAAACTTGAGTCGCTTAACAATAATATCAAGATACCACCAGGAGGAATTGAAATACTTCCCTCACTGGTAATGAGAGCTTGTACTCACTTTCCAGTCTTGCTTTTCTGTCAGTGATTCTCTGTATTGGTTTTTGCCTTTGTACTATATAAATATTATTTGTGGGAGTTATTTGGGCTGGGTTTTTATTTTTGCTTTTTTCTCCTTTCTTCTACTTTTGATGGTCTTTTTTTTTATTCTTTTTTATTTTTGTGACATATAAATACTACTGTTGAGGCACATTTTGGTGGGGTTTTCCTTGCTTTTTTAACTCTTTTTCTCTCTCTTTTTTCTTTTCAGTGGTAATTACTGATTACTACAAAACCTTCCAATGGGCACCTTGCCTGGATCGTGATTGTTATATTCACCTAAATATTCCTTCAACCACCCTTCACCAAAACTTAGAGACAGCAACCCCTGTCACAAAACTACTGGATATGAACACAAACAATAACAGAAATAGAATTCAGTGAAACAACCATCCAAGCAATGGCTAAGTTGAAAAAGATCATTATGGATAAGATAGAAGATCTAAGGGTAGAAGTGAAAGCTGACCTGGCAGAGGTTAAAAGTGCCATCAATGTTGGGTGTCTGAGTGGCTCAGTTGGTTAAGCAACTGCCTTCAGCTCAGGTCATGATCCTGGAGACCCAGGATCAAGCCCCACATCGGGCTCCCTGCTCAGCAGGAAGCCTGCTTCTCCCTCTCTCACTCCCCCCCTGCTTGTGTTCCCTCTATAGCTGTGTTTCTTTCTGTCAAATAAATAAATAAAATCTTTTTTTTAAAGCCATCAGTGAGATCCAATCTAATCAAAATACTCTAACAGTTAGTGTAAGTGAAACAGAAGATCACATTAGTGATCTAGAAAAGAGATTGATTGAGAAGGAAGAGCAGAGGAAGTCTTGGAACAAACAGCTAAAATCCCATGAAAATAGAATTAGGGGGGTGCCTGGGTGGCTCAGTTGTTAAGTGACTGCCTTCGGCTCAGGTCATGATCCCGGAGACCCGGGATCGAGCCCCACATTGGGCTCCCTGCTCAGCACGAAGCCTGCTTCTCCCTCTTTCACTCCCCCTGCTTGTGTTCCCTCTCTAGCTGTGTTTCTCTCTGTCAAATAAATAAATAAAATCTAAAAAAAAATAAAATAGAATTAGGGAAATAAATGATGCCAGGAAATGTCCAATAACAGAATTGTTGGAATCCCAGAGGGAGTTGAAAGAGAGGGCTAGAAGATATCGTTGAACAAATCATGGATGAAAATTTCCCTAATCTCAGGGATGAAACAAGTGTCCAAGTCCTAGAGGCAAAGAGGACACCCCCAAAAATCAACGAGGCTAGAAAAATGTATAATTGTGAAATTCATAGACTAGGTCTTAGGGAAGCTAGGGGAATAAATACCTTATGAATGGAGGAGGACCATCACAATAACATCAGATCTCTCCACAGAAACCAGGCAAACCAGAAAGGACTGGCGAGACATATTCAGGAAATTAAATAAAAAAATGCAACTAAGGATAATGTACCCAGCTATTTTACTTTCAAAATGGAAGGAGAAATAAAGACATGACATGCAAGGGCTAAAAGGTTGTGTGACCACCAAGCCAGCACTACAGGAAAAGCTAATGGGGTTTCTATAGAAGATGAATGACTCCAAGAATGACACAGAACAGAAATTTACAGAGGTAATATATAGAAACAAGAACTTCACAGGCAACATGATGTCAATAAAAACATACATATCAATAATCACTTTCAATGTGAATGGCCTAAATGATCCAATAAAAAGGCACAGAGTTGTATACTGGATAAAATGAAAGCATCCATTCATATGCTGTCTAGAAGAGACAGACTGTGAATCTAAATATATTTCCAGACTGAAAGCAAGGGGATGGAGAAACATCTTTCATGCCAATGTACGGCAAAAGAAAGCTGAGGTAGAAATTGTTATATCAGACAAATTAGATTTTAAAATAAAGACTGTAGTCAGAGATACAGAAGGGCACTACATCATTCTTAAAGGGTGTATACACCAAGGAGATCTAACAATTATAAATATTTATGCCCACAACATGAGTGCAGGCAACCATATAAGCCAACTGTTAAGCAAAATAAAGAGTCACAGTGATACATATACATTAATTGTAGGAGATCTTAACATGACACTCTCAACAACGGACTGAAAATCAACAACAACAACAAAAACACAAGTGTTTTGAATGATACATTGGAACAGATGGATCTCATAGATATATTCAGAACATATCACTGTAAAACAACAGAATACTCATTCATCTCTAGTGCACATAGAACTTTCTCCAGAACAGACAACAAACCAGGGCTCAACCAATATCAAAAGATGGAAATTATTCCTTGCATATTCTCTGACCACAATGCCTTAAAACTGGAACTCAACCAGAAGAAAAAGTTTGGAAGGAATTCAAAGAGTTGAAAGCTAAAGACTACCCTGCTCAAGAATTTTTGGACCAACCAGGAAATCAAAGAACTTAAACCTTTCATAACCAATGAGAATGAAGATATATCAAACCAAAACCTATGGGATATAGCAAAGGTGGTCCTAAAGGGGAAATACATAGCCATCCAGGCCTCTCAAAAAAGTTGAAAAATGCCAAATAAACCAACTTTCTTTACACCTTAAAGAACTGGAAAATCAGCAACAAGTTAAGCCAACCTCACACACAAGAAATGAAATAAGTAAGATTAGAGCAGGGATCAATTAATTAGAAACTAGAGATATAGGAGAGCATATCAATGAAATGAGAAGCTTGTTCTTTGAAAGAATTAATAAGACTGATAAACCATTGGCCAAACTAATCCATAAAAAAAGAGAACGGACCTAAATTAATAAAATTATGAATGAAAGGGGAAAGATCATGACAAAAACCAGGGAAATAGAAACAATCACCAGAAATTACTATCAACATTTATATGTCAATAAGTTAAACAACCTAGAAGATATGGGTGCACTCCTGGGAAACTATCAAACCAAGACTGAAACAGTAGAAAATTAACAATCTGACTAGACCAATGTCTAATAATGAGATTGAAGCAGTGATCAAAAACCTCCCCAAGAAACAAGAGCCTATGACCTGATGGATTCCTTGGTGAATTCTACTAAATATTCAAAGAAGAAATAATATCTATTCTCCTGAAGCTGTTTCAAAAAATAGAAACACAAGGAAAACTTTGCTTCCATACAGCAAAGGAAAGAGTTAAAACAAAGAGGCAACCCACAGAATGGGAAAGAATATTTGCAAATAACACTATTTCTATGAAGCCAGCATTATTTTAATCCCTAAGCCAGGCAAAGAACCCATCAAAATGGAGAACTTCAGACCAATATCCCTGGTGAATATGGATACCAAGATTCTCAACAAGATCCTAGCTACTAGAATCCAATGGTATATTAAAAAGACTACCCACCATGACCAGATGGGATTTATCCCTGGGATGCAAGCATGGTTAAACATTCACAAATCAATCAATGTGATAGAACGAATCAGTAAAAGAGAGAAGAACCACATAGTCCCCTCAATTGATGGAAAACAAACAAACAAACAAACAAAAAAAACCACTTGACAAAATACAGCATCTGTTCCTGATTAAAACTCTTCAAAATATAGGGATAGAGGGAACATTCCTCAAGCTCATACAATCTATCTGTGAAAAATCCAGAGTGAATATTATTCTTAATGGGTAAAATTGACAGCCTTCCTGTTGAGATGAAGAACAAGACATAGATGCCCACTCTCGCCAATATTGTTCAACATACTGTTAGAAATACTAGCAAAAGCAATCAGACAACAACAAAAAATAAAATGTATACAAATTGGTAAAGAAGAAGTCAAACTCTCTATCTTTGCAGATGACATAATACTCTCTATGAAAAACTCAAAAGACTCTACCCCAAAACTATTGGAACTTGTGCAACAATTCAGTACTGTGGCAGGATACAAAATCAATGTACAAAAATAAGTTGCATTCTTATACACTAACAATAAAAATATAGAAAGGGAAATTAGAGAATCAATTCAATTTACTATAGCACCGAAGATCATAAGATACCTAGGAATAAACCTAACCAAAGGAGTTAAGGATATGTACTTGAGAAAGTATGAACATTCATGAAATAAATTTTTAAAAAGTCACAAAAAGATGGAAGAGCATTCCACATTCATGGATTGGAAGAATAAACATTGTTAAAATGTCTATACTTCCCAGAGCAATCTATATTTTCACTGCCATCTTGATCAAAATTCCAACATTTTTCAACTGGCTGAAACAAACAATCCCAAAATTTATATGGAACCAGAAAAGACCCATAATTGCTAAGGAAATGTCAAAAAAGAAAAACAAGTCTGGGGGTATAACATTTCCTGATTTTAAGCTTTATTGCAAGGCTGTGATCACCAAGACAGCATGGTACTTGGAAAAAAAAAAGAGGTACATAGACAAATGGAAAAGAACAGAGAGTCCAGATATGGACTGATGGGAAAAAAAAAAAAGACAGTCTCTTCAATAAATGGTGCTTGGAAAACTGGCAGTTACATACAAAAGAATGAAACTCGACCATTCACTTAAACCATGCACAAAGATAAATTTGAAATGGATGAAAGACCTCACCGTGAAGCAGGAATCTATCAAAATACTGGAGGAGAACATAGGCAGTAACCTCTTTGACATCGGCCACAGCAACTTCTTTCAAGACACCTCTCCAGGGGTGCCTGGGTGGTTCAGTTGGTTAAGGAACTACCTTCAGCTCAGGGCATGATCCTGGAGCCCCATAATAGAGGCCTGCATTGGTCTACCTGCTCATCAGGAAGCCTGCTTCTCCCTCTCTCACTCCCCCTGGTTGTGTTCCCTCTCTAGCTGTGTTTCTCTCTGTCAAATAAATACATAAAATCTTTAAAGAAAAAAAAAGCATGTCTCCAAAGGCAAAGGAGACAGAAGTGAAAATGAACTTTTGGGACTTCATCAAAATAAAAAGCTTCTGTACAGCAAAGGAAACAGTCACAAAACAAAGAGGCAACCCACAGAATGGGAGAGGATATTTGCAAATGACACTACAGACAAAGGGCTGATATCCAAGATCTATAAAGAACTACTTGTTTAACTTTTTATTCTCTTCCTTTATGTTACTCTGTTTCTTAAATTCCACAGATCTGTGATACCATAGGAAAATTGTTTTTCTCTCATTGACTTATTTCACTTAACATAATACCCTCTGCTACCATCCTTTCATTCTAAGTGGCAATATTTCAATTTTTGGTGATTGTGTAATATTCCATTGCTTATCTATACCACTGCTTCTTTATCCATTCATATGTCAATGGACATACTGGATATTTCCATAGTTTGCCTATTATGGACATTAATTCTATAAATATTGGGTGATAAGTGCCCCTTTGGATCGCTACATATGTATATTTGAAGCAAATATTCAGTAGTGCAATTGCTGGATGTTAGGGTACCTCTATTTTCAATTTTTTGAGGAACCTCCATACTGTTTTTCAGAGTGACTATACCAGCTTGTATCCACAGCAACATTGTAAGAGGGTTCCCTTTTTTACTCATTCTTGCCAACATAATCCTTTTTACTGTTGTCTATGTCTGGTTTTGGGATCCTTGTCAACATCTGTCATTTCTCGACTTGTTAATTTTAGCCATTCTAACTGGTGTGAGGAGCATCATCATGGTTTTTCTTTGTGTTTCCCTGATGCTGAGTGATGTTGAACATTTTTTTCATGTGTCTGTTGGCTATTTGTATGTGTTTTTTTGAGAAGTGTCTGTTGATGTATTCTGCATATTTCTTGATTGGATTATGTGTTCTTTGGATGTTAAGTTGGTAAGTTCTTTATAGATTTCAGATACTAGTCCTTTATCTGAAATGTGATTTGCAAATATCTTCTCATTTTGTCAGTTGTCTTTTGGTTTTTCCCAACTATTTATTTTGATGTGTAAAAGATTTTTATCTTGATGAGGTTCCAACAGTTCATTCTTGCCCTTGTTTCCATTGCCTTTGGAGCAGTGTCTAGCAAGAAGTTGCCATGGATGAGGGTCGAAGACGTTGCTGCCTATATTCTCCTCTAGTTTTTTGATAGATTTATGTCTCATGTGTAGATCTTTTTTTGAGTCATTTTTTGTATATGGTATAAGGAAATGCTCTACTTTAATTCTTCTGTATGTGGTGTTCAATTTTACCAACACAATTTATGAAAGACACTGTGGGTTTTGCATTGGCTATTCTTTCTTGCTTGGTTGAAGTTTAGTAGACTGTAGAGTTGATGGTCTACTTCTGGGTTCTCTATTTCATTCCATTGATCTATGTGTCTGTTTTTGTGCCACCACAATACTGTATTTATGATCACAGCTATGCAATACAATTTGAAGTCCAGGATTGTGATGCTACTAGCTTTGGTTTTCTTTTTCAAATTCCCTCTTGCTATTCAGTGGACTTTTCTAGTTCCACACAAATATTAAGATTATTTCTTACAGCTCTGTGAAAAAAAGTTGCTTGAATTTAGACAAGGATGATATTGAATGTGTATATTGCTCAGGATAACATAGAGATTTTAACAATATTTGGTCTTCCAATCCATGAGCATGGAATGTTTTTCCATTTCTTGGTGCCCTCCTCAATTTCTTTTGTAAGTGTTCTATAATTTTCTGAGTACAGATCCTTGGCCTCTTTGGTTAGGTTTATTACTAGGTATCTTTTGATTTTAGGTGCAATTCTAAATGGGATCAATTCATTCATTTCCCTTTCCTCTGTCTCATTGTTAGTGTATAGAAATGCAATAGATTTCTGGCTATTGATTTTATATCCTGCCACCTTGGTGAATTCCTATATGATTTATAACAATTATGGGGTTCAATATTTTAAATTTCTTGTTATCTGTGTAGAGTCAGAGTTGATTTTCTTCTCTGCTGATTTTTTTTTCTGTTGTCTGATTCCTGATGCTAGGCTTCTAATACTATTTTAAACAGGAGTGATGACAGTAGGCATCCCTACCGTGCTCCTTCCTTTAGGGGAAAACTCATTTGTCCCCCTCTAATTTGAGAACCATATTTACTGTTGGCTTTCCTATATGGCTTCTTTGATATTGAGGTATGTTCCCTCTATCCCTAAACTGTGAAAAGTTTTAATCAAGAAAAAAATGCTGTATTTTGTCAAATGCTTACTTTAGATCTGTGAAGAGCATAATGCATTTCTTCTCCTTTTTTTTTTTAATGTGATGTATCACATTGATTTACAGATGTTGAATCATCCAAGTAGCCTCATATTAAATCCCATGTGGTCATGATGAATAATGATTTTAATGCACTGTTGGATCCTTTTTTCTACCCTTTTGATGTGAATTTTTGCATCCATCTTCATTGAGAACGCTGGTCTGTAATTCCCCTTTTTTGGGGGGGTATATGTCTGGGTTTGGGATCAAGGTAAAGTTGTTTTCATAGAATGAGTTTGGAGGTTTTCCTTCCATTTCTATTTTTTTAAATAGCTTCAGAAGAATAAGTATAAATTCTTGAATTTTTTGGTAGAATTCCCCTGTGAAACCATCTGGCCCTTAACTCTAGTTTGTTATGAGATTCTTGATTACTGCTTCAATTTTCTTGATGAATATGGTCTGTTCAGGTTCTTATTTCTTCCTGTTCAAATTTTGTAGTTTATATGTCTCTAGGAATGCATTTATTTCTTCCAGATTGCTGAGTTTGTTGGCATATAGTTGTTCATAAAATGTTCTTATAACTGTTTGTCTTATCTTTTCTATTCAGTAAGTCTGGTCAGAGTTTTATTAGTCTTACTAATGTTTTCATAGAACCAGCTCCTGGTTTTAGTGACCTGTTCTACTGTTCTTTTGACTTCTACTTCATTGATCTATGCTCTAATCTTTATTATTTCTCCTCTCTTGCTGGGTTTAGGGTTTATTTACTGTTCTTTCTTCAGGTCCTTTAGGTGTGAATTAAGTTGTGTATTTGAGACTGTTCTTGTTTCTTTTTTTAATATTTTATTTATTTATTTAACACAGAGATAGAGATCACAAGTACACAGAGAAGCAGGCAGAGAGAGAAGAAAGCAGGCTCCCTGCAGAGCAGAGAGCTCGATGTGGGCCTCCATCCCAGGACCCTGGGATCATGACCTGAGCTGAAGGCAGAGGCTTTAACCCACTGAGCCACCCAGGCACCCAAGACCATTCTTGTTTCTTGAGAAAGACTTATATTGCTATGTACTGCCTTCTTAGAACAATCTTTGTTGCATCCCAAAGGTTTTGAACAGTTGTGTTTCCATTTTCATTTGTTCCCATGGCTTTTTAAAAGATTTTATTTATTTATTTGACACAGAGAGAGATCACAAGTAGGTAGAGAGGGAGACAGAGAGAGAGAAGGAAGCATGCTCCCTGCTGAGCAGAAAGCCTGATGCAGACCTTGATCCCAGGACCCTGAGATCATGACCTGAGCCGAAGGCAGAGGCTTTAACCCACTGAGCCACCCAGGTGCCCCTTCCTCATCTTTTATTGCAGTGTTTGATTTAAATCTTATTTATCTGATCTAGGGATTGCTACCATAGCTTTCCTTTGTCACCCATTAGCATTATAAATTGTTTTCCACCACCTCACTTTAGATCTGGAGCTACCTTTGGATCTAAAATGAGTCTCTTGCAGACAGCATGCCAAAGATTCTTGCTTTTTTATCCGACCTGATAATGGGTGTCTTTTCATTGGAACATTTTGCCCATTTACATTCAAAATTACTGTGGAGAGTTATGAATTTAGTGTCATTGTATTACCTGTAAAGTCCCTGTTTCTATTATTGTCTCTGTTTCCTTGTGGTCTCTCTTACTTTTGGGTGCTCTCTTCACTTACAGGGTCCTGTCTCCTATTTTGAACGACATCCTAGCTGGATAAAGTATTTTTGGCTGCATATTTTTTTTTCTCGCTTAGCACCCTGAATATATTATGCCTCCTCTTTCTGGCCTGCCAGGTGTCTGTGCTTAGCTCTTGTGCTGCCTAATGTTTCTACCCTTGTAGGTTATGGACCTCTTGTCCCATGTTCTTGCAGGATTTTTCTCTTTGCCTCTGAGATTAACAAAGTTCCCTATTATGTGTCAGGAGGTTGACCTATTTTTGTTGATTTTGAGGAGGGTTCTCTGGTTCCTCTTGGGCTTGGATACCTGTTTCCAAGGGTTTGGGAATTCTCTGCTGTCATTTGCTCCAATATAACTTCTGTCACTCTTTCTCTTTCTTTTTTTTTTTTTATGTGATGCCAACTATTATACTATTGTTGCACTTTATGGTATCCATTTATCTCATGGATTCTCTTCTCATTATCCAGTAGTTGTTTACTTCTTTTTCTCAGCTCATTATTTTGTCTTCTATATCACTAATTCTCTCCCTTCTGCCTCATTTATCCCAGCAGTTAGATCCTCCATTTTTGATTTAATTTCTTTAATAGCCATTTTTAACTTGATATATTTTAGTTTTTTTTTATTTCTCCAGAAAAGGATTATGTAGTGTCTCCTATGGATTTTTTAAACCCAGGTAGTACCCTTATACTTGTTATGCTGAACTCTAGTTCTGATGTCTTACTTAAGTACATACTGAATAGAAACCTGAGAGTCTATACTGCCTTTTGCTCTTTTTGAGGTCATATTTTCCATCTTATCATTCTGTTCAGAATAGATGAATTAGAGAATACAATATTAAGATGGCAACAATAATTTCAGAGGAATATACACCAAAGAAATTAGATGAGACCCAATACTGGGAAAAAAAAAAAAGAAGGTGGGTAAGGGGCTAGTTGAGCCTGGTGATGGGTACAGAAGGCACAGATTACATGAGCACTGGGTGTTGTATGCAAACAATGAATCATGGAACATTACACCAAAATCTAACATAACATAAGAAAAATAAAAACAAATCAAAACAAAACAAACAAAAAACACAGAGTACATAATCAAGCAGATAGCACAGAGAAGTACACTGAATCCTATGTGTATTTTGATTTGTTTATTAGAAAACTGGATCCCAAAATTGTAAATAAGGAGAAACTTATATATTTACAAAAACAACATTAAATACAATGAAAGGATAGAGTGTTACTCTAAAAATGAAAATTAAAAAAAAATATTTTTAAATACAGAGAGAGATCACAAGTGGGCAGAGAGGCAGACAGAGAAAGAGGAGGAAGCAGGCTCCCCACTGAGCAAAGAGCCTGATGCAGGGCCTCAATACCTAAGATCATGAACTGAACCGAAGGCAGAAGATTTAACCCACTGAGCCACCCAGGCACCCTAAAAAAATATTTTTTAAAGAGTTAATGTTTGAGCCTCTCTCTTCAGCTCAGGTCACGATCCCAGAGACCCAGGATTGAGCCCCACATCAGGCTGCCTGCTTGGCAGGAAGCCTGCTTCTCCCTTTCTCATTCACACTGCTTGTGTTCCCTCTCCAGCTGTGTTTCTCTCTGTCAAATAAATAAAATATTAATAAAAAAAGAGTTGATAAAATAACACATTACCGGAAAAGGTAGAGAGAAAAAAAATAAAATTAAAAAAAAAAAAAAAGCAAAACTAATGAACCGTGGGGAAAAATAAACATGAATTCTGTATGCTACATTCCTTTGGTGCTGGAGTTTCACATTTTTCAATGATGGGTAGACCTGGTCTTGGCTGGTGTTTTTGATGATCTTCTTGAGGAGGCACCTTTTGCTTTGATTAGCAGGTGTCTTTGCCCTGGCCAGAATTGCATGGCCCTTGCTATGGGTCCAGGCTAATTAATCTGGTGCTGGGTTACTGTATGTGGCTTTTTTTTTCTTGAAGGCTCCCCATGCTGATTTAGAGGATTAAAATGAAAATGGTGACTTCTCAATCTCTAGTCCCACAACTGAGAGCCCAGAGCCTACTCAATATCTCATGGAAAGCAGTCAATTACTTCTGCCTCCCTGATTTCTTTCCACTCTCTGTGCTCACCCAGCCTGTGACTATGTGTTTCTTTCTCAGACATGAAACACCATTTTAAGTCCCCAAACCCTGCAAAGCCCTACGGTGCACAGCCACATTGCTCCTCCTGGGTGGCTCAGTGAGTTAAAGCCTCTGCCTTCAGCTCAGGTCATGATCTCGGGGTCCTGGAATTGAGGCCTGCATCAGGCTCTCTGCTCGGCAGGGAGCCTGCTTCCTCCTCTCTCTCTGCCTGCCATTCTGCCTACTTGTGATCTCTCTCTGTCAAATAAAATCTTTTTAAAAATAGTGACACAGAATAGAAATTACAGATGTAATCTTTAGAAACAAGGACCTCACAGTCAAAATGATGTCAATAAACATACCTATCAATAATCACTCTCACTGTGAATGGCTTAAATGATCCAATAAAATGATACAGGGTTGCAGACTGGATAAAACAACAGGAACCATCCATATGCTGTCTACTGGAGACACATTTTAAATTTAAAGAAACTTCCAGACTGAAAGTGAGGGGATGGAAGACCATCTTTCATGCCAATAGGCCTCAAAAGAAAGCTGGGGTAGCAATTCTCATATCAGACAAATTAGATTTTATTCCAAAGACTGTAGTGAGAGACACAGAAGGGCACTACATCATTATTAAAGGATCTATACACCAAGAATATCTAACAATTGTAAATATTTATGCCCCCAACATGGGAGCAGCCAACTACATAAGCCAACTGTTGAGCAAAATAGAGTCATATTGATATGAATACAGTAATTGTAGGAGATCTACAAAATCAAAAAAGAAAAAATGAGGTTTGGATGACACATTGGACCAGATAGTTTTCATACATATATTCAGAACATTCCACCCTAAAACAACAGATTACTCATTCTTCTTGAGATAACATGGACTATTCTCCAGAACAGACCAAATACTAGGTCACAAATCAGGACTCAACTGATACCAAAAGATTGAGATTATTCCTTGCATATTCTCTTAACACAGTGCCTTAATCTGGAATTCAAACATAAGAAAAAGGTTAGAAGGAATTCAGACCTGAAAGCTAAAGACTATCCTGCTCAAGAATGTTTGGATCAACCAGGAAATCAAAGAAGAACTTAAACATTTCCTGAAAACCAAGGAGAATGAAGATACACTGATCCAAAACCTATGCTGTACATCAAAGGCAGTCGTAAGGTGGAAATACATAGCCATCTAAGCCCCACTAAAAAAATTGAAAAACTCAGACTACACCAACTCTCATTTCACCTTAACAAACTGGAAAATTAGCAAAAATTAATCCAATCCCCCACACAAGATAGAAAATAATTAAGGTTAGAGCAGAGATCAATTAATTAGAAGCTAGAAATACGGTAAAATACATTAAAAAAACTAGAAGTTGGTTCTTTGAAAGAATCAATGAGATTGATAAACCATTGACTTAACTAATCCAAAAGAAAAGGGAGAAGACCCAAAGTAATAAAAGTATGAATGAAAGGGGAGCGATCACGGCTAACACCAAGGAAATAGAAACTATAATCAAAAATTACTATCAACAGTTATATGCCAATAAGTTAAACAGCCTAGAATATATGGATGCGTTCCTGGAAACCTATAAACTTTCAAGACTGAAACAAGAAGAAATTGAGAATCTGAATAGATAAGTATCTAATAACAAGATTGGAGCAGTGATCAAAAACCTATCAAAAACAAGAGCCCAGGTCCTGACGAATTCTTTGGGGAATTCTACCAAACATCCAAAGAAAAAATAATAATACCTATTCTCCTGAAGCTGTTTCAGAAAATAGAAACAGAGGGAAAACTTCCAGACTCTTTCTATAAAGCCAGCATTACTTTTTTCTTTTTTTCTTTTTAAAAATTTTTAAGTTGCCATTTAATTTTTTCAGTGTTCCAAGATTCATTGTTTATGCCCCACACTGAATGCTCCATGCAACTCATGCCCTCATTACCCTCCACCAGGCTTTCCCATCCCCCACCCTATCCCCTCAATTTGTTTCTGAGTCCAAAGTCTCTTATGTTTCATTTCCCTCCCCAAATTACCCTACTTCCCATGAAGCCAGCGTTACTTTAATCCCAAACCATACAAAGACCCCATCAAAAAGGAAAATGGCAGACGAATATCCCTAATAAATATGGATGCCAACATTCTTAACAAGATCCTTGCTAATAGTGCATTTAAAAAGTTTATCCACCGAAACCATGTTGGATTTATCCCTGGGATACAAAGGTAGTTCAACATTCACAAATCAATCAGTGTGATAGAACAAATCAATAAGAGAAGAGAGAAGAAGCACATGGTACTCTCAATTGATGCAGAAAACCCATTTGAAAAAAATACAACATCCGTTCCTGATTAAAATTCTTCAAAGTATAAGGATAGAGAGAACATTCCTCAACCTCATAAAATCTATCCATGTAAAATCCACAGTGCATACCATTCTCAATGGGGAAAAACTGACAGCCTTCCCACTGAGAACAGGAATAAGACAAGGATGCTCACTCCCACCACTACTGTTCAACATAGTGTTAGAAATCCTAGCAACAGCAATCAAACAAAAAGAAATAAAAGGTATTAAATTGGCAAATAAGAAGTCAAACTCTCTCTCTCCACTGATAACATGATACTCTATAAGGAAAAACCAAAATACTCTACCCCCAAACTACTAGAACTCATATAACAATTCAATAATGTGTCTGGATACAAAATCAATGTACAGAAATCAGTGGTGTTCTTATACACTATCAATGAAAATATGGAAAGGGAAATCAGAAAATCGGTTCCATTTACTATAGCACCAAAAACCATAAGATACCTGGGAATAAATCTAACCAAATAAGTTAAAGATATGTAATCAAGGAACTACAGAACACTCATGAAAGAAATTGAAGAAAACACAGAAAGATGGAAGAGCATTCCACGCTCATGGATCAGAAAAATAAACATTGTTAAAATATCTATACTATCCAGAACAATTTATATTTTCAATGCCATCCAGATCAAAATTCCACCAAATTTTTGAAAACGCTGGAACACACAATCCTAAAATTTATATGGAACCAAAAAGACCCCAAATCACTAAGGAATTATTGAAAAAGAAAAGCAAAGCTGGGGACATCATGTTACCTGATTTCAAGCCTGATTACAAAGCTGTGTTCACCAAGACAGCATGGTACTCCACAGAAATAGACAAATGAACCAATGGAACAGAGTAGAGAGTCCAGATATGGACCTACAACTGTATGCTCAAATGATCTTCAAAAAATCAGGAAAAAATATCCAGTTGCGGGGGACAGGCTCTTAAATAGTGCTGGGAAAATTGGACAGCTACATATAGAAGAATGAAACTCGACCATTCCCTTATGCCACAAACAAAGATAAACTCAAAATGGATGAAAGACCTCAATGTGAGACAGTCATCTTTCAAAACCCTGGAGGAGAACATAGGCAATAACGTCTTTGACATCAGCCATAGCAACTTCCTTTAAGACACGTCTCCAAAGGCAAAGGAAACAAAAGCAAAAATGAACTTTTGGGACTTAATCAAAACAAGAAGCTTCTGCACAGCAAAGGAGACAGTCAACAAAACATTGAGGCAACACACGGAATGGAAGAGGATATTTGCAAATGACACTACAGGCAAAGGGCTGATATACAAGATATATAAAGAACTACTGAAACTCAACATCCAAAAAGTAGATGATCCCATCAAAAAATGGACAGGAGACATGAAGAGGCACTTCTCCATAGAAGACATACAAATGCCTAACAGAGACATGAAAAATGTTTGTCATCACTAGCTATCAGGGAAATTCAAATCAAAACTGCCTTGAGATACCAACTTACACCAGTCAGAATGGCCAAAATTAACAGGACAGGAAACAAGTGTTGGAGAGGTTGTGGAGAAAGTGAACCCTCTTACACTGTAAGTGGGAATGCAAGTTGGTGCAGGTGCTTTGGAAAACAGTCAGAGATTCCTTAAAAACTTCAAAATAGAGCTACAGTTTGACCCTGAAATTGCACTACTGGTTATTTACCCACAGATACAGATGAAGTGAAAAGGAGGGCCATATGTACCCCAATGTTCATTGCAGTGATGGCCACAATCACCAAACTGTGGAAAGAGCCAAGGCACCCTCCTAGTGTTGAATGGATAAATAAGATATGGTACATATATACAATGGAATATCATGCCTCCATCCAAAAGTATGAATACCCAACTTTTGTAGTAACATGGACTGGACTGGAAGAAATTATGCTGAGTGAAATAAGCCAAGCAGAAAAAGTGAAGTATTATATGGTTTCATTTACTTGTGGAGCATAAGGAGTAATATAAAGGATAGTAGGAGAAGGAAAGGAAATGGGAAGTGGGGTAAATCAGGGAGAGAGATGAAACATGAGAGACTTTGGACTCAGAAACACACTGAGGGTCTTGGAGGGGTTGGGGTGTGAGTATGGGTGAGCCTGTTGGCGGGTATTGATTGCACATATTGCTTGGATGCCTGGGTGTGGGGCATAATGAATAAATCTTGGGGCAGTGGAAAAAATAAAATAAAATAAATAAAAAAGAAAGAAAGTCAAAGGAAAGTGCCATGATATCTGAATGACTTAAAGAAAATAATTACTGTCTTGCAATATATTAATCCCATGTAGCAGCCATAGAAATGTATCTCAGATAACTGAGGGGAGTGTAACTAAGACCACTAGCTTCTGTGCTTTAAAATCCCCAGTGGCACATATCCTATGGGCTGTCCCCAGATAATCTGAGCATATCAGGTAAACTAAGGCAAGTTAATTCTTGAGAGAAATACATCCCATGATGAGTGACTTTTTAAAGATTCTATTCATTTACTTGAGAAAGAGAGAGCATGATAAGGAGGGGCAGAGTGAGAGCAAGACAGAGTATCTCAAGCAGACTCCTCACTGAGTATGGAGCCAAGTGTGGGGCACAATCCTAATACCCTGAGGTCATGACCTGAACTAACCTAAGAGTTGGACATTTAACTGACTGCACCACCCACGTGATGAGTGATTTTAAATAAAAGTCTCCCCACCAACATAGCTTGAAGCTTAGTAGAGCTTATTTATACTTCCTTTCCTCTATGTTTCATATGAGTCAGACTTGCTTTATGGGCTGACTGTTCTTCCTGATTCTACTGGTTCCTTCCCACAATAGATGTATTGTTGAGGATGTAACTTTATTATACCTGAAAGGTACTGAGTTATATGGTACCCTTTCATGGACCTTGTCAGAAGACTCAAAATTCTTTCACTTGCCCTCAAGTCCTAAAGTGGAGATGCCATGCTTCAGCATGGATGAATCCTGTTAGATGGATTTGCATTATCATTGAAAGATAGTGAGCTAAGGATGTCTGTTCTATCTTTTCTTTTAAATATTTTATTTATTTTACAGGGAGAAACACAGCAAGAGAGGAAACGCAAGCAGCAGGAGTGAGAGAGGGAGAAGTAGATTTCCCACCAAGCAGGAACCTAGACTCAGGGCTCGAATCCGGGACTCTGGGATCATGACCTGAGCTGATGGCAGAGGCTAAATCACTGAGCCACCCAGGCATCCCACAGCCTGCTATATCTTACAGCAAGCAAAAATTAAGACAGCTCTTTTTCAACAGAGAAGGAGGATCAATTACCACATATTTCAATGCTGCTCACCCGACACTGTGGAAAAAATCTCATATGAGTGTCTTTAGTGTCATACATTCCTAACATATCAAGCAAAATGTGTAGGAGTAATAAAAGTCTATGGAGAGTGTATTTACCAATAGATACTCTTCCTTTCTAATGTTTCCTGTCATCTTCTAATTAGACGTCTCAGAGCAACACACCAACATCCTACCCCTAAAAAACAAAGAAAACAAAGAAATAATAATAAAAAAAAAACTCAGAGTACCCAGACCTGCATGCCTAAAAGAGAACAAGTGCTCTTCAGATAGAATGAATTTTATGCAAGAAGGAATGTCAGAGATGTACTAAGTAATGAAGATCAGTGAAAACATGCATAAGTTAGAAAATACAGTTAGAGGGTACCTGGGTGGCTCAGTAAGTTAAGCCTCTGATGTCCATTCAGTTCATGATCCCAGGGTCCTGGGATCTAATCCCTCAAGGAGCTCCTTGCCAGCAGAGAGACTGATTCTCCCTCTGTCCTCACTCTCACAATCTTGCTCTTGCTCTACACCTCTCTCTTGCAAAAATACATACATACATACATACATACATACATACATACATACTAAATTAACTCTTTTAAAAGATTTCTAAAAAACTCTTTACAGTGTAATTTGCAAATATCTCCCATTCTGTGGGTTGAATTTTTGTTTTTTTTGACTGTTCCCTTTGCTGTGCAGAAGTTTTTTGACTTGATGAAGTCCTGAAAGTTAATTTTGCTTTTGTTTCCTTTGCCTTTGGACACATGTCTTGAAATAAGTTCCTCTGGTTTATTCAAAGAGGTAATTGACTATGGTCTCCTCTAGGATATTGATAGAATCCTGTATCACATGGTGGTATATCATTCATTTTGAGTTTATCTGTATGGTGTAAGAGAATGGTTGAGTTTAATTCCTCTATATATAGCTGTCCAATTTCCCCAGCACCATTTATTGAAGAGAATGTCTTATTTCCATTGGATATTTTCCCCTGCTTTTTCAAAGATCATTTAAACAAAGAGTTAAGGGTCTATATCTGGGCTCTCTACTCTATTCCATTGGTTTATCTCTCTGTCTGTTTTTGTGCCAGTCCCATGCTTTCTTGGTGATCACAGCTTTGTGATAAAACTTTAAATCAGGCAATGTGATGCCCCCAGTTTTGTTCTTCAACATTTCCATGGTGATTCAGTGTCTTCTCTGGTTCCATACAAATTTTAGGATTTTTTGTTCCAGCACTTTGAAAAATGTTGTCAAAATGGTATTTTGATTGAGATGGCATTTAAAGTATAGATTGCTCAGCACGGCATAGATTTCTTTTATTTTTTTTTAAGATTTTATTTATTTAGGGGAGCCTGGGTGGCTCAGTTGGTTAAGCAACTGCCTTCAGCTCAGGTCATGATCCCAGAGACCCGGGATCAAGCCCCACATCGGGCTTCCTGCTCGGTGGGAAACCTGCTTCTCCCTCTCTCATTCCCTCTGCTTGTGTTCCCTCTCTAGCTGTGTTTCTCTCTGTGTGAAATAAATAAATAAAATCTTTTTAAAAAAAGATTTTATTTATTTATTTGACACAGAGAGAGATCACAAGCAGGCAAAGAGGCAGGAGGAAGCAGGCTCCCCACTGAACAGAGAGCCCGATGTGGGCCTCGATCCCAGGACCCCGGGATCATGACCTGAGCTGAAGGTAGAGGCTTTAAGTCATTGAGCCACCCAGGCACCCACAGTATAGATATTTTAGTGATGTCTATTCTTCCAACCTATGAACATGGAATGTTTTTTACCAACTTTCTATGTCTTTTTCAATTTCTTTTGTGAGTGTTCTGTAATTCTTCGAGTACAGATCCTTTCATTCTTTGGTTAGTTTTTTTCCCAAAATATCTTATCATCCTTGGTGTTATTGTAAATGAAATTAATTATTTAATTTCCTTTTCTACAGTTGCATTATTAGTGTATAAAAAAGTAACTGATTTATGGGCATCGATTTTATATCCTGGCACGTTACTGAATTGCTGTATGAGTTCTAGTAATTTGGAGATAGAGTCTTTTGGATTTTCCACACGATGTACTATGTTATCTGCAAAGAGAGAGAATTTGTCTTCTATAAAGAAATTCTCAAATTTAGCACCCCAAAAAACAAATTATGAAGTCAAAAAGTGGGCCGAATACGTAAGAGGACACGTTTCCAAAGAGAACATACAAATAACTAACAGACACATGAAAAAGTGTTCATCATCGTTAGCCATCAGGGAAATTCAAATCAAAATTACATTGAGATCCCTCCTTATACCAGTTAGAATGGCAAAAATTGACAAGGTGAGAAACAACAAATATTAGAGTGGATGTAGAGAAACTGGAACACTCTTACCCTGTTGGTGGGAATGCAAGTAGGTGCAGCCACTTTGGAAAACAGTACAGATGTCCCTGAAAAATTAAAAATAGAGCTACCCTATGATCCGGCAATTGCACTACTGAGTATTTACCTTAAAGATACAGATGTTGCAAAAGAAAAGGCCATATGCACTCCAATGTTCATAGCAGCAATGTCCACAATAGCCAAACTATTGAAAGAGCTGAGGTGCCCTTCAACAGATGAATAGATAAAGAAGATGTGGCCCATACATATGATTGGTGAATCATATATATGGACCATCATCGGAAATGATGAATACCCAACTTTTGCATCAACATGGACAGGACTGGAGATTATGCTGAGTGAAGTAAGTCAAGCAGAAAAAGTCAATTATTGTATGGTTTTACTTATTTGTGGAACAGAAGGAATAGCATGGAGCACATTAAAGGAAGGAATGGAGTGACACCTGGTGGCTCAGTTGGTTGATCATCTGCCTTGGGCTCAGGTCATGATCCTGGAGACCTAGGATTGAGTCCCACATTGGGCTCCCTGCTTAGTGGGAAGTCTGCTTCTCCCTCTGCCCCTCCCCCATGCTTGTGCTCACCCTTCACCTCTCTCTCTCTCTCCCTCTCTCAACAAATAAATAAAAAAATATAAAAAAAGGAAGGGATGGAAAAATTAGGGTGTTAATTCATGGGGAAATGTACCATGCGAGACTATGGACTCTGAGAAACAAACTGAAGGTATTAGAGGGGAGGGGTATGGCGATGGGTATGAAGGAGGGTCTGTATTGCATGAAGCACTAGGTGTTATATGTAAACAATGAATCTTGGAACATTACATCAAAAGTAATGACACACTGTATGGTGACTAACATGACATAATAAGTAATAATAATAAAATAAAATTGATCAAAAGTATGTATTCACCTTTCTGAAATTATAAGTTTTAATTTAGTTATAGGTAAAAATAAAGTCTGTTTGGGACACCTGGCTGGCTAAATCATAAGAGCATGTGACTCTTGATCTCAGGGTTGAATACAAGCCCCACATGGATGCAGAGATTATTTAATATTAATTAATTAATTAATTAATTATTCTTTTACATTTTCAGAAAATTGGAAGACTTGTTTGAAAATTTGTATACAAATTATGTGGAAATTGTTAATAATTTTAGGTTAATGGAAGAATAAAATTTATTTAAATGTGAGGATTTATAAAATTACATTAACAAGCTTTGGCATTTCTTCAAGTAGAACAGAAGAATGGGAAAATACTGTATAATGTACAGGTGTTACACAAGTAAGGACAAATTAATGCAGAAATCAAGCAGACATTGTAGGGTGCCTGGGTGGCTCAGTTGGTGAAGTGACTGCCTTTGGCTTAGGTCATGATCCTGGAGACCTGGGATCGAGTCCCACATGGGGCTCCCTGCTCAGCAGGAAGCCTGCTTCTCTCTCTCTCACTCCCCCTGCTTGTTTTCTCTGGCTGTGTTTCTCTATATCAAATAAATAAAATCTTAAAAAAAAAGAAGACCTTGTCCTCACTAGTACAAGTATCATTACAGTTAAAATAAAATGCAGTGCTACCTTACTTGATGCATGAAAAATCAATTCCATGTAGATAATTCATGTAAATTTGAGTTGAAAAATATAAATTTTGAATGTCAATATAACTGAATATATTTATCACTTCAGATTAGGAAAATAATCTATTCTTGGAACGTAAAGACAGTATTTAAACATAATGGAACAGTTTTAGTAAGTCAAACAGACTGAATTAAAGACATCTATTCTTTATGCAGAGCATTAAGACAATTTAAAGAGTAAGTCATAAAAAAATGATAATCAAAACTCATAACCAACCACCATTTTATTCAGATCACTTAAATATTCCTACAAATTTATAAAGAAAAAAATTAATAGGGAACTTGTAAAAGAAGAAACCACATTTAAAAACAAATTCAATACCATTAATAATAAAGCAAGTGAAAATTAAAAGCACAGTGAAATGTTTATGTAGACCCTCTATATTGGTTAAAATTAAAAGACAACCAATCATCAAGTGGTCCTGACACTTTGTGTCCACAGTAACTCTTATATAAGATGACTTGAAGTGAAAGTTAATATAACCACACTGCAAAAAAGTTTGAAATTATTTAGTATTTTGATATGTAGAACCAATCCTTAAAGAAGTATTCACAGTCTTAGAAAGACCAATGCTATACCTATTAAACTTGTTTGGATGGCTGTTTTCAAAAAGGTAAGAAATAGCCAATGTTGGAAAGATTGTGGAGAGAAAGAAATTCTTTTGCCCTTTGCTGGAAATGTAAACTGGTGCAGCCACTATGGAAAGAGTATGGAGTTCAACAAAAGTGAATAATGAGACTATCAAATGATCTAGTAACTCCACTTCTGGGTATTATCCTAGGAAACCTAATACACTATCTCAAAAAGACATTTGAACCTCCATTTTCATTCCAATAGTTTTATTTAGTGAAGGTAAGGAAACATGTATCTGTTGCCTAAGCATATATAAGTATATATTGATGGATGAATGGATAAATAAAACGTGATATATATATATATATATATATGGAGAGAGAGAGAGAGAGGAGTCTTATCCAGCCATAAAAAAAATATACTGCTATTTGTAACAACATGGATGGATCTTGAGGGCATGATGATAAGTGAGAGTTCTGATGTTAGTCAGAGAAAAACACATACTGTATAATTTCACTTGTATGTGAAATCTAAAAAAGCACACAGTGAAACCACTTCTTCTTATTTTATTCAATTATAAATAGCACAAGTAAATTTTCAAGTGATATACCTGTTAATCAATTTATCTACCATCTATCTTTCCCTATATCTATTGTGTATCATTTTCTTTATACATACAAATATATATATATAATATGTAAATCCACATGCATAGACACACATGCATAAAAATGTTCATATAATATGTTATTCAGAGGGACAAAGAAAATGATGTTTTTCAATCAAAACTTGAAATATATACATATATATTTATATATATATATCGCTGTATTATAAACACTGCAGTTTTTTCAACTCATAGAAAGTTTCACTTTCTCATTTCATGCAGTAGACTACATAATTCAAGATTTATGACACATAGGATAGCTTTTGATACATTTTTCTGTGTGTTTCACTGTCAATTCTCATCTAAAGGCCTCCTACTCAATCACAGATACCTAGTCATTTAGGATGGCCAAAGCTCTGTTGCGTAGAGGAATGGTCATTTTATTTTGTATTATTCAAAATGAACTCTTTAAATATATATAAAAAGCAAGACCACCATGAGCAAAACATTTATGACCTAAAGCTAAGTTTTCAGAAAAAAAATAATAAGGCAAATTGGAAAGTATGGCCATGATAATATATGGGAAAAGAACTGAAAAGACCTCAGCTAGATGGAGGAATTGGGTATGTGGTATGATGACAGAGAACATCAAAAGATCATGAAATATAGAGGAGACAAGCATAGGATTCATGTAGGAGCCAAACCCAACATTCAGATTTTAAACACTATGGTATGTATTCACTCTCACTTGTTCTGAGTAGTGGCATGAGTTATTCTCATCAGTATTTTATGGATGGCCACCAGACACAACTGCATACATTGTCTTAGCAGACTGTTTGGCCAATGTGAAGTCTACAGTTGTTAATAAAATTTGCTTTGTCTATCTGAATTTCCCACACTAAGTTCAGTTTTGATTGTTAAAGGACACTTTTGGCGTTTGCACAAAAGACAGTGGGGAGACTTGTTGGGAGGACAGAAATAGTGTTCAGCACCAGAGTGGGATTAATCTGTGTTTAACCAACCCTCAATGCATATATACATTTTTGGGTATGCAAATCTGGGCAAAAATTCCATTAAGAAAGAATTAAGTAAAGAGTTACTTTATTATTTTTTTATTCCAATGTATATTTGAAATCATACACAAAGAAATTAAGGTGCGTTTATTTCCTTGCAGTATTCATTAAACAAATGATATCAATTCACATTATAGTAATTTGTTCAATTTAATTTACCCTTAACCAGCACACTGAAAATGCTAATAAGGGTAAGTTTTGTACTTTTATATATGGAGTGAATTTTATAGTCATGAACTTCACTGAAAGATATTTATCTGTCAAAGATACAGTTGAGTTTCTTTGTTAGATTTATGAGTTTGGGAACACACAATGCTTGGCTTTACCATGGTCTTTGCAGTTTTCTATTGAATTTTATGTTATTAAAAATATTTCAACCCTCTTGAACATCCAGTCTATCCATATCTCTATCTCCCTTTGTCTTCAGAATGAATCATCTGAAATAGAGCTTTATATTCAGAGTTCCAATTCAAATTGTATATCACTCATTCTATGTAATTCCACTTATTTATTTATGTGAAAGTAAAGATAATACATTGCAAAGTAATGTAATACATATATTTTCTTAGATTTCTATATCTAGGTTTTTGTTTTCTTTGTTTAAAGATTTTACTTATTTATTTGAAAGAGTGACAGTGAGAGAGGGAACAGAAGCAGGAAGAGTGAGAGAGGAAGAAGCAGGTTTCCCACTGAGCAGAGGGCCAGATATGAGTCTCGGTCCCAGGGCTCTGGGATCATGACCTGAAGCAAAGGCAGACACATTGATTGAGCCTCCCAGTCACTCTAGGTATTTGAAACATATTTTTTTAATGTTCAATAACTAAATTGAGTATCAGTTTTTAAAGTTAAATAACCAAAACTAATTAATTTAGTGCCTCAGCCATATTAGCCGTATTTCAACACCTTAATAATCACCTATGCATATAGGCACATTTTTTTTTTGTGGCACATTTCTAGATACCTTACCTTTAAAATTTATGTCTACTGACAGAATTTTTACCTCTAACTAAATAGCCTATTTTTAATTTTTTAAAAATAAATGTTTTTTTAAAGCCCAGTTATGGCTATTAAGGAGGGCAAAGATTGCATGGAACACTGAGTGTTATATGCAAACAATGAATCATGGAACACTACATCAAAAACTAATGATGTACTATATGGTGACTAACATAATAAAAATAATAAAAATAAAGGAAGAAAATGCATAGAGAAAAATAATTAACTAATTAATCAAAAAAAAAAAAACCTTCTGTACATTTTGTGTCTTTTCTTGTCCTTTCTGCTGGTATGATCTTCAAGTTATACTGTCCTAAATCATTATTACCCCATGTAAGATTACTAAATTTGTTATTTGAAATGGCAACTGCCTGCAATCATCTTAATCTTCTACTTGTATTGTCATATTGAATGTTCTCTGGCATTTTGGTCATAATGAGGGTCACATTCTGTGGGAAAACCGTCAAAGACTTGTATCGGATATTTAATTCAATTTCAAACTTGTGAGGTCTTTAAATAAACATCTTACTATTTCAGAAAATAATAAATTAATCTGTGTACACAGTAGTAAATTCAGACTTTTCCACAAACGTATTAAAAAGTGTGCAGATGCCTGGGTGGCTCAGTCATTAAGTGTCTGCCTTCTGCTCTGGTCATGACCCTGAAGTCCCAGGGGTTCACATCATGACCCCTTCTTGGCAAGAAGCCTGCTTCTCCCTTCCTCACTTTCCCCTGCTTGTGTTCCCTCTCTAGCTGTGTTTATCTCTGTCAAATAAATAAATGAAATCTCTATAAATACATACATGCATACATACATAAGTAAAAACTGTGCACGTTTTCTAAAAACATCATACTTGTTTTGTTTCAACTTATGAAGAATAAAATGTTTCTCCAGATATAAAGGGCTTTTTTGAAATGAGGTGGATAAACTATTTCTACTTATTTTTTATCTGAATCATTATTGTGATAGTAATGTTTGGGGGCAAAGGGACTGAAATGCTACAACAGAAGTGACTTATAAGCTTGCATGGTCTCAAAAGTTATACCATGTAACTATCTAATGCATTCAAGTATATTTTAATATATAATATCATAAAAATATATAGAAAAATAATATGCTGGGGCACCTGGGTGGCTCAGTCATTAGGTGTCTGCCTTCGCCTCAGGTCATGATCCTAGTGTCCAGGGATTGAGCCCCACATTGGGCTCCTTGCTCAGCAGGGAGTCTGCTTGTCCCTCTTTCACTCTCCCTGCTTGTCTTCCCTTTCTACCTTATTTCTCTTTGACAAATAAATAAAATCTTAAAAAAATAATATACTGCCAGTTTAAAGTTCCATGGAGTATGCAAAGGAGAACCAAGATGATGGAGAAAGGATTTCATAGAATGATTGTCAATGTAATAAACTCTGTTATTGTAACACTATGTTACCAATGGATGCATGAACTGTTCCAGGTCTCCTTGCTTTATATAAAACAAAGAAATCATCTCAGTTCTAATTATTTATACTATTAGTTAACTCTGTTTTACTGCAATTGAAAATTGGGTTGTGTTTGTTTGTCTGTATGTATATAATTACATAGTTTATAATCTATTCTTTATGATTTTTCTTAAAAATTCATTGATTATTTCTTGTCATTACATCTAAGAGAAACATCTTTTTTTCATATCCCAAAGCTTTTTATAATGGGTACTCATTCAAAATCAATATATTTATTTATTGGAATATTTTATTTTCCTGAAAATATATAATTATATTTGTGGTGCACTCAAAAAGAATATAAAAGGAATTTATATCAAAGGTATATTAAAGGCGAAATTATGATATAACTATTATATTATCAGAGGTATGTGATCTAGACTATAAAATAAATCAAAATTTATGATGGACTTTTCACATAGGGATCACTTAAAAGAATTGTTGTGTGTTAAATCAATTTGCTTATAAAAAGTAATATATAAAGTTTTTTAATTAATATATGTATGATTCTTACTAGAATAGATAGCAAAACAATTTTCATCAATTATGTATAGAAATTTAGAGATTGAGAAACATTCAATTAAGAGCTCTTATAATTCTTTACATCAAGACTTTATTTAAGCTAGACTTTGAAATATGGGTATAATTTGGACAAGTAGGAGATTTCATAAGAAGGGTGAATAAAGCTTCAGAAATGCATTAATGAGTTTACAGAGGTTGAAAAGTATTGGCACAAACAAAAAAGGTATTTTTTATGTCCCTATGTTATGAGCCATATAACTGAACACATGCAACTCATATTCCTTCATTCTCCATTTTCTATCTGTTTAATCATATTCATGTGGCTTTACCTTAGTTGGAAACATTAGTACAGATGGTCCACAAAGAAGTGTCTGATATAGTGAAGGTAATACACAAATATTATTTTTATTTTAATAAAGAGTATGTGTAGGAAGCTGTGAGAAGAATAAAAGTGAAAAAGATTCCTGCAGCTAAAAAATGAAAATAATTTTAAATATTTAAGCTATTTGAAATCTTATATGATACTGAAATCTAAAAAAAGTGGATGGGGTATTTATCACAGAAACAGTGTTAGATGCTGTTTTCATAACGGCAAACATTATTAAAAACAATCCAATAACTAACATCAACACATTAGGTAAAAGTTAATGTATATAAACAGAATAAAGTATCTGAATACAAAAATATGATTTCCATCAAAATAAACAAGATGCAATAGACTCATCTTCTTAAACATATGAGTGATTTTATAACATCCATCATCAAACATGTTAATCAAATAACTGAAGCTTGTGAGTAAATTGAGCATTTTCTTAAACAGAAAAACTAATCAAAATATCTTATATTAAAATCAGATTTTCAGGGTTGTTGTTTTGCTCACTTGGTTAAGTATATTGACTCTGAACCTCAACTCAGGTCTTGATCTCAGGGTCCTGAGTTCAAGTGCCAAATTGAGTTGTGGAGCCCACTTAAAAATCAATCAGTCAATCAAATTCCCATCAGATATTGAAAAGCAAATACTATGAATAGAAAAAAAATAAAACATAAAGGCAAAATCCAGGATGTTAAAAATGATATGAATACAATGTCATGGAAAACAACAGTTATGGAGGAGTAAGAACTTCATGCAAAACTCATGTATCACTGAAGATGTATGAGAAAACGCTTCATAATTTCTATATAATTAAGATAGAAAGTGAAAGAGTATAAGAGAAGACTATTTCTACTATAAATGACAATGTGAGGGATGCTTGAACAGCTCAGTTGCTTAAACATCTGCCTTTGACTCAGGTCATTATCCTGGGGTCCTGGGATCAAGCCCTGTGTCAGGTTCCCTGCTCAGTCTAGAGTCTGCTTCTCATGCTCCCTCTGATCCTTCCCCCTGCTCATATTCCATCGCTCTCTCTGAAATGGAAAAGAAAACTAACAAACTAAGATCATTACTGACAAGATCATCCTATATTGATCTCTAATACAAATAATTTCAAACAGTTATTTAATTGTGGAATAAAAAAGAAAATCCTACTTTCTAACTTCAATTTTCACAATGTTTCTGGTACTCCATTCCTTTTAAACTTCCATAGGACTTTATGAAGAGCTGATTTAATATCTTTGCTCCTCAGACAGTAGATAATAGGGTTCAAGGTTGGGGGTACCACAGAATAGAACATAGACATGAGCAAGTCAGGAAGAGAAGGATCATTAAAGGTTGGCTTTAGATAAGCAATAGCACCTGTTAGAAGGAAAGTACTCACCACAATGAGGTGAGGCAAGCAGGTGGAAAAGGCTTTGGACTGCTTCTGTATGGTTGGGATCTTTAACACAGTGGAGAAAATATAAAAATAAGAGACCACAATGCAAACTAAACATGAAAACCCATAACAGACCCCAATGGCCACACTGACATTAATAGTTGCATGTTTCACAGAACAAGTGAGCTTCAGCAGGGCAGGCACATCACAAAATAGCTGTTGTATCTTAGTGGACCCACAAAAATTTAAAGAGAATGTTCCAGCTGAGTACAAGATTCCAAAGGTCCCTCCACTTAACCAAGAGACAAACACCAGCTGGACACAGACCTCTTTCCTCATAACACCCTCATAATGCAGAGGGTGACAGATGGCAATATAGCGGTCATAGGACATTGCAGTGAGAATGCCAATCTCAGATCCAGACATTAGTACTACAATGAAGAGCTGTAACACACATCCTAGAAAAGAGATGGAGGAAGTGAAGGTGATGGAGTTGAGTATGGATTTGGGGACTGTGGCAGAAATAAGACACATATCTAAGAAGGATAACTGCCTTAGGAAGAAGTACATTGGAGTGTGAAGGCGTTGGTCAAGAATTGTGAGGAGAATGGTAATTAAATTCTCCACTATGGCCACTAGGTAGATCAGTAAGAAGAGCACAACACACAGCCTCAATAGCATCCGGTTCTCAGTAAATCTCAGAAGCAAGAATTCCATTATTAGTGTTTGATTCATGGTGTGTTAGAATTAAAAGGCACCTATTGAATAAAGAAAAATGCCATTTAATATACAAAATATTATTTGCTTATTTATTTTTGAAACAGGTATACTTTAGCATTATAGGAGAGATAAAAATTTTAAAGTACCAAGTTATATTTATATCTTACTCAGATATAAAAAAACCATAAGCATAACAGTCCAATATAACTGGACTTATATTCATTGTGAAAGATGAAAAAAAAATCCACTCCCCTACCTAACTCAATACCTGAAATCATCTTTGAGTGAATTTATTTCAGGAGGAATTGCAGAATTGACTATATAACTCTAACTATAATTGAATGCAAATTTGTTATGCATAAATATCCTAATTGATGTAAATGTTGATTGATGTACATGGATAAAATTTCTGTTTATAGTATATTGCATTCTGTTTAAATAATAATTAGGGTTAGTTTATATTCTAATATATTATCCACTTTTCATTGAAGGATATTAAGTTTTATCCCATGTTTTCATCAAAAACCCTTTTTTGATGAACATGACATCAGTGTGGTATGTGGGTGGCTCAGTTGGTTAAGCATCTGGCTTCAGCTCGGGTCATGATCCCAGAGTCCTGATATCCACCCTGGCATAGAGCTCCCTGCTCAGTGGAGAGTCATATTCTCCTTCTCCCTTTGATCCTCCACCCCACTCATACTCTACTGCAAGCTCTCTCTTTATTTCTCTCTCAAATAAATAAATAAAATGTTAAAAAAGAAAATGTCATTAATATTATTTTCTATTCTTTTTGTTCAGATATTAAATAAAAAATAAACAGAAAACTACCCTGGTAATTTTGTCAAATTGTTTTAAAATTTATAATATCATTTCCTCATGAAAAGAACAAAATTTAAGACTATAAGGCAGACTTGTATCATTAAACACTAGTAAGGATTTGATGAATACCAAGAACAAGCAGATATTAGAGATGTGAGAAATGCAAAGTGTCTTCCCATTTTAACTCACATAGGACTTAAATCCATGATCACTACCATCCCCATTGGGGAGATCTGTGGTCATATTTTTGTCCCTCAGATCGTTATTATCTTTATTTAGTTTTTAATTATTATATTTAATTAGACAATATATGTTTGGTCATTAGTTTTTGATGTAATGTTCAATGATTCCTCAGTTGTGTATAGCACCCAGTGCTCATCACAATGCATGCCCTCCTTAATATCTGTCACCCTTTAATTGTACTTTAGCATCATTTTAGTGACAATGTCTTTAGATCTCCTTTCAGCCTCCTTCAATTTCTCACAATATGTGTATTTAACTTTCTCAGTGAACACTCTAATTTAAGAGAAAACAACAACAACAGCAAAAAAAACAAACAAACAAAAAAAACAACGGTTATTTCCCTTAACCTCTGTAAGTGAATCTCAGTCTTTCATACAAAGTTCTAATTGAGTAATGACTGTAGAACATTTCTACCACCTATGGAATCTTTCTCTTCAGCCTTTCCCTGTACCCAGTCAGACTTTTGAAAAAACTCTGTCCTTGAACCTACCTCTCCTGTATCATCACTCATCTTCCCAATCATCAGAATTACACACCATGCCATGTGGATTCTCTTGAAAGCTGAGGGTAGTGGGGATTGATAATCATTATCCTACTTAGGCTCTTCTATCTATGGAAAGCCTTTCAATCATTATAATTTCAGTGCCTTAATAGTCAGTGCAATCCAGCATCAACACAACATATGTGCACTGGAACAAGAGCAGTGATTATTCATTCTCCATGTGACAGTGAGCCAGATTGGAAGTTTCCTTTGTGCCTACTCTGGTATTTCTTCTTTCTACCTGGAAAAGTAGGATAAGACTTTATATTGATTCCTTATATAGCTTCTGTTTTCAATGTGGTGATTTTTATCCAGTTCCATTTTGTTGATCTCCTATTAATCTATAATTGTAAGAAGTGCAAAATAGATACATACATGTAGCTTGATCAGTGCTGTCTTTGTCTCATATGGGGACATATTTTTAATAAATTGTAATAAACAATAATTTTAACAAATAAATAAATAATTTTAATAAAGCAAATATTTATCTTAACATCTGAATGTCACTCTTACTGGTTTTGCAATCAGACAAGACAATTAATATTTCCTATAATCAAAAATAGTTACTAAAATTTAACAAGAAATAGTCCTAAAGGTCAATATTGTTTCTATTGATTAAGTAAAATGTATAAAATCAAACAAATTATTTTTTTTCACCTTAGACTAAACAGTACTTTGAAATGACCTATTTCCAAATAATTACTGTATTAATGGTATATAAATTCATATTTTGATGTAAAATATATGTGCATACAAGCATCAGATAATTTTAATTTTATTTATCACATGTTTATTTTAGAGAGAGATTGAGCATAGTTGGCAGGGGGAACACTAGGGGAGGAGGAGGGAGAAAATCTCCAGCAGACTCTCTACTGAATATGGAGTCTGATGCAAAGCTTGATCCAGCATTCTGAAATCATGACCTGAGCTGAAATCAAGAGTCAGACACTATGGGACGCCTGGGTGGCTCAGTTGGTTAAGCCACTGCCTTCAGCTCAGGTCATGATCCCAGAGACCTGGGATCGAATCCCACATGGGGCTGCCTGCTCGGCAGGAAGCCTGCTTCTCCCTCTCTCACTCCCCCTGCTTGTGTTCCCTCTCTAGCTGTGTTTCTCTCTGTCAAATAAATAAAATCTTTAAAAAAAAAAAAAAAGAGTCAGACACTCAACCAGTTGGGCCACTCAGACGTCCCAACAGCAAACACTTTAAATATCTAATAGCACAAATATTTCTATAACTCCCATTTGCTTTAGACAGAGTAATCTCTGTCAAATGAGACCACTTATAAAAATAAGATTTTCTTTGAATATTTTGATTTCATATTTTGTTTTAAAAGTTAATTATTGGGGCACCTGGGTGGCTCAGTTGGTTAAGTGACTGCTTTCAGCTCAGGTCATGATCCTGGAGACCCGGGATTGAGCCCCTCATCAGGCTTCCTGCTTGGCGGGAAGCCTGCTTCTCCCTATCTCAGTCCCTCTGCTTGTGTCCCCCCGCCCCTGTTTCTCTCTGTCAAATAAATAAAATCTTTAAAAAAATAAAAAAATAAAAAAATAAAAGTTAATTACTTAATAATGTAAAAGTGAATAAGTGACAGAAGAATGGAACATTTTATAAATATAAAGAGGTATTAGATATTTTATTTTTGATTAAAGGTAGATATTCACATATATATTATATAATATAATATATACTGGAATATTATTCAGTTATAAAAGAGAATGAAATCATACCATTTGCAACATGGATGATCTAGAGAATAGAGTGCTAAGCAAAATAAGCCAATTAAAGAAAAATAAATACCATTTGACTTTATTCACTGTTGAATTTAAGAAACAAATGAACAAAGGAAGAAAAGAGGTAGAGAGACTCTAAACTTACAGAACAAACTGGGGGTTACAAGAAGGGAAGCAGGTTAGAGAATGAAATATGTGATGGGGATTAAGGAGTGCAGTTATGATGAGCCTCAGGTGATTTATTCAAGTGTTAAATTACTATGTTGTAGGCCTGAAACTATTATTACACTGTATGATACATATACACACATTGTATGTGTATGATACACACATATATATGCATCTGTACTATACATTACTACATACATATATATACATATATAACATATATGTATATATATTACTCTGCATATTAAGTAATTGGAATTTGAATACTTAAAAATAATAGCATCTTTTGAAAAAGGCTGCTGAGAAGACTTTAAAGTAATTTTAGTAGAGAAACTGGTTAAAATAAAATTAAATAAAAATGAAATAAAATAAAAATAAAATAAGAATTTGAGTTTTTTCTTTACAGTGTTAAAAACAAAGTTACTTTCTCAAGTCATTAGAAGAGCCAGAAAACTGCAAATAACTTTTCCATATGCTTCCAGGTTCTTCTTTCTAGGGTCTGCCATCCCATGGTACTCACAATGACTTTGATTGAGCTTCTCTGACATGTATATGCCAGTATATGTTTTCCTTGTGCCCTCTTCAAGGTGTAAGAGGAAAAAGTTCCCCTAATTTCCTATGTCTCTGACGATCCTTTCTCTATTAAAGGGCAAGGCTCTTAACACAGGTTCAAATGAACCTTTATAAAGTACATGGTATTCTCCCAGGGTGTGAGACTTTCAGATGTGCCTAAATTTCATTTCTCAAATTCTAAAGCCTTTGAGACTCTGCCCTCATATCCCATCTCTTATTTGAGAGTTGACACTAATGTCCTTTTCCCACTCAGATAAAGGTTGAGATCTCACTGGATCTCATTAGAATAAGCCAAGCAGCCTCCCTTTAATTATTCATTATGTGTTTTTGACCATTGAATCCGAATACATTTATTTGCTTCTAAAACATGTAACAATTTACATTTAGGTCAACATCCACTAATCTTTAAATTGATTCTAGTAATTTCAGTTGAGTTGCAATTGTGGGAATCACTAAGAGACATACTACTCTGATTTTGGGATTAGTAAAATGGTTTCTGTTTAAGTTTTTGGATGACCAAATGTCTCATTGATTTTTCCTTTACTCTCTCCCTGGATTTAAGCGAGACTCCAGTGAGATAACTTTCCTTCAGGTACTCACTAATGAATAGAGATACCAGAATAGAAACTTCCCCAAAACTAGTATTTCTTACATCTTTAGTAGTTGTCAAATAATGCCAGTGACATACTAATGAGCATGTAAGAGTCATGTCTTCTCTTGGGGTCAGCATTATAATCAAAATCAACAGGGTCTCTTTATGATTGGGATAAAGTGGAGTTTATTTTCAGAATTTTATCCTGTAATATCCCCAGTATCTTCTAGAAAATGCATAATTATTTATTCATTTGTTTAATGTTTGCTCTAAATTATTGCCTCTCTAGGTAACCTAGATGACACAATCTCCACTTTTCCTGCATCTGGTTTCTATCATCTAGGAATCTCTTATTAACACCACAATATTCTTCATGGATTTTTTTGGATTATATGTTTATCCTTATCCTCATCATTTTCTGATATCATAAGGGCAATTAGCAATTCAATAATACATTCCAAACATGGATAATCATCATATTATCTTTTTAATGTTTACAGAAACTTCAAAATCACTTGGAAAAGTTTTGATTGGAATTTAATCTAGCTCAATGTAGAGAACACTGTTATCCTAACAATACTGAGTAGTACTGTGAGCAACAGAGGTGGCATATTTCTTCATTTTTCAAAGAACTTTAAAAATCATATTAGCAAGTTTTGCAATTTGAGGATGTAAGTCAATCACATACTTTGTTAAATTCATGACTAAATAAATGCTGCATTTTCAGATCCAAATCTGTGTTAGCCAGCCACCAGTGCCATATGAAAATGCCATACACTGCATAATTTAAACAACATAAATTATTTTCAAACAGATCTGGAGTTGAAATCCTAAGATTAATGTATGGGGAAGGTTGTTTGTTCAGAGTTAACTTTTTTTTTTTTGAAAGATTTTATCCATTCATTTGACAGAGAGAAACACGGCCAGAGAGGGAACACAAGCAGGGGGAGTGAGAGAGGGAGAAGGGAGCCTGATGCGGGGCTCTATCCCGGGTCTCCGGAATCATGACTTGAGCCAAAGGCAGTTGCTCAACCAACTGAGCCACCCAGGTGCCCCTGGAGAGGTATCTTTCTTTTGTTTTCCTATGGCTGACCTCTCACTGTCTCTTCAAATGGTCATCCTTATGTGCAGTAGTTCTCATTCTGTCAATGTGTATGTCCTATTCTTTTCTTGTAAGAACAGTAATAATGGGTGCCTTGGTGGCTCAGTCAGTTAAGCCTCTCCCTTTGGCTTAGGTCATGATCTCAGGGTCTTGTAATCAAGCCCTCTATTTGGCTGTCTGTTCATTGGGAAGCCTGCATCACCTTATCCTTCTGCCTTTTCTCCTGGCCTTTCCTCTACCTTTCTTTCTCAAATATATATATATATATATATATATATATATATATATATATATATATATATATATTTGATGAGATTAAGACACCCACATGTGCCCCTTTTAAGTTAAGTATTCTTTAAAGGCCCTACTTCCAAATACAGCCAAGTTCTGATGCTCTGGTAGTTGAAAAAGCATATTAAATATCTAAAGATACAAATAAACCCATAATATAACATAAATGAAACTGGTTTTACTTTCAGGTACCATATTTTTGTTGTTCTTGTTTGTTTGTTTTTACTACTTCAAAATACTTTAGTTTTATTAATGATCATTTTTGACATAACAATCAGCTTTAGTTGTGTTCTATATAAAGTCCTTAATATTTTTCTGGACATATTTTGTCTGTCAATAACTGCTTACTTATTTATTTCTTCTGTTTTGTTTCTCTTTTTGTTTTAATGTTTGCTTATCTGATTTCATTAACTATATGTTCAGTACAATGCTGCAACTAGATGGAAGATAATAATATTTTCTTGCTCCAGATCTATAGGATAAAACATAAGGAAGAAAATTGGAAATTTCACAAATATGTGACTACCAATTGAGACTTCATTAAAATGAAAAGCTACCATTGAGTGAAGAAAACAATCAACAAAACTGAAAGACAACCTATTGACAGGAAGAAGATATTTACAAATTTCACATCTGATCAAGAGTTAGTATCCAAAATATATGAAGATCTTATAAAACTCAACATCTAAAAAACACCAATGATCTAATTAAGAATGGGCAGAAGGCATGCATAGCAATTTTCCCAAAGAAGACATCCAGATGACCACCACCCATATTCAAAGATGATCAACACCACTCACCATTAGGGAAATACAAATCAAAAATATAATGAGATATCTCCTCATGCCTGTCAGAATGGCTAAAGTCAGCAACAAAAGAAATAACTTGTATTTCCAAGAATTAGAAGAAAGGGGAACCCTCTTACATTTTTTTACTTGGAATACAAACTGGTGCTGCCATTCTGCAAAACAGTATGAAGATTCACCAAAAAGTAAAAAAAAAAAAAAAATAGGACTGACTTATCATCCAGCAATTGCACTGCAAGGTGTCTACATAAAGAATGAAACATATTAATTAAAAGAGACATGCACCATGGTGCTCATAGCAGTGTTCTCTACCATAGACAAATTGTGAAAAGAGCCCAAGTGTTCATGAATGGATAAAAATGTGATACACACACACACACACACACACACACACACACACACAATGAAGGATTACTCAGCCATAATTAAAGAATTAAATCTTGACATTTGCAAGAATCTAGATGGAGTTAGGGATATCATGCTGATAAAAATAAGTCATTCAGAGAAAGACAAATACCATGACATTTCTCTCATATGTGGAATTTAAGTAAAAATTCCAAAATCATGCTATGAGGTCAGAACTACCTTGATTCCAAAACCATATAAAGACCCCTCAGAAAAAGAGAATTAAAGGCCAATATCCCTCATGAATGGAGATGCAGAAATACTGAACAAACTACTAACAAATTGATACCAAAAGTACATTAAATGAATCATTCAACACGATCAAGAGAGATTTATTTCTGGCCTGCAAGCATGATACAATATTCATGAGTAATCATTGTGATATAAGACATTAATAAAATAAAGGATAAGAACATGTAAAAAAGCATTTCACAAAGTACAGCATCCATTCTTTAAAAAAAGTAGGTATAGAAGGAACATAATATCATAAAGGCCATATACAAAAGTCCCACAGCTAATATCATCCTTAGTGGGAGAAAAACTGAGAGTTTTGCTTTACAGTAAGGAACAAGAAATGGAAGAAGACAGGGAACTGTTACTTGACATAATACTGGAAGTCTTAGGTTTAGCAATCAGACAAGAAAAGAAATAAAAATCAAAGTCACCTACATTGACAAGGAAGAAGTTAATCTTTGACTCTTCACTGAGTGCATAGTGCTCTTTGTAGAAAACCTGGAAGACTCCATCAAAGAATTCAATAAAACAGTAGGATAAAAAAATCAATTTATAGTAACTCCTTACATTTTGTTACACCAATAATGCAGCAGAAAAAGTAAATCAATGGTGCCTGGGTTGCTCAGTGGGTTAAAGCCTCTGCCTTCAGCTCAGCTCATACTCTCAGGGTCCTGGGATCCAGGCCCACATTGGGCTCTTTGCTCAGAGTTAGTCTGCTTCCTCCTCTCTCTCTGCCTGCCTCTTGGCCTATCTGTGATATCTCTCTCTGTCAAATAAATAAATAAAATCTTTAAAAATAGAAAAATTAAACCAAGGAATTGATCCCACTTACAATTGCACCCAAATCCATAAGACACACAGGAATAAACCTAACTAAAGAAGTAAAAGACTTGTACTATAAATCTTCTATAATGCAGGAAATAATACCCAGTGGGAAAAAAGAGAAAATGGCCAATAGGACTGTCATTCCAGAATATCAACCTCCTCTTGATCAAATTGAGAGAAGCGACCTTCCTGAATAGTTTTTACTTTTGGCTTTTCTTAGGCCTTGTTTGAAGTGATACTTAAACTCTCCAGCTTTTCTTTTGACTACACAAGTCAAACAATAGTAATAGTTTGTTGAAATGTTGGGTTAAGCCTCTGCCTTCAGCCCTGTGCTCTGATTCCTTTCCATTCATAGGTTTTAATGGAAACATTCTACTGTGTCGGGGACGGTGCGTGATCCGCCCCTCCCAAGCCACCAGAAACTTTGGTGGAGGTGCCCGTGAATGTGAATGAAAGTTCCTCTGGGCTTTCCTCACCTAGAATCTGGAAAGCCACTTATCCTGTGGACTGGGGCAATATGTCCTTTTTGTGCTTATTCAAGATGTATAGTTCTATTTAATCCTCCTCCCGGTAATCATATATCTGTATCTCTCTTTTTTTTTTTTTATTGTTACCTAATTTTTTTTCCAGTGTTCCAAGATTCATTCCCCATTTCCCACACCCAATGCTCCATGCTTTAGGTGTCCCCAGTACCCACCACCAGGCTCTCCCATCCCCCACCCCCTCCCTAAAAGTCCCTCAGTTTCTTTCTGTGTCCAAGTCTCTGTTGTTTCGTTTCTCTCCCTGGATTACCCTAGTTCCCATTTACTTTCCTTCTCCCACTGTCCTCCAGGTTACCCCTCATGCACTGCAAGTAAGTGAAACCATGCAATACTTGACTTTCTCTTCTTGGCTTATTTCTTTTCTTTTTTTTCTTTTAAGATTTTATTTATTTAACAGAGAGAAACACAGCCAGAGAGGGAACACAAGCAGGGGGAATGAGAGAGGGAGAAGCAGGCTTCCCGCTGAGCAGGGAGCCCGATGTGGGACTCGATCCCGGGTCTCCGAGATCATGACCTGAGCCAAAGGCAGTCGCTTAACCAACTGAGCCACCCAGGCGTCCCATTCTTGGCTTATTTCACTCAGCATAATCTCTGTATCTTTTATTTGTATTTCTTGATCCCTGTGCCTCAATGGTCTCAACTTCAGTGAGTTAAAGCAATTACTCTGTACCCTGCAGTAACAATACTAATCCTGTCTCTGGGGCAGGTGCAAAAGCAGTTAAAGATTTAACTGCACCACCCAACTTCCTCACTTGGGAATAATAAAAGACTGGGACCCTTGTAAGTCAAGAGAGACTGAGAGACTGAAAGGCAAAGGCAGAGACAGCAAGAGAGCTTTAGAGGAGAGAGCAAGAGAGCTGGCAAACAGCAAGAGAGCCTGTAAAGAGAGACAGAAGCAATGCGAGGAGAGAGCAAGAAGCAAAGAGAGACAGAAGAAGAGAGAGAAGTAGAGCAAGAGGGCCAAAGCCAGAGTTAGAGAGCTAGAGCTAGAAAGCCAATGCTAAAAAGCCAGAGTGTGTGCCTGAGCCTGCTTCATAGGTCTCTCCTGACTGACCTCGGGTCTGTCAGCTTGCATTAGATTTATGTGTCTGAGTCATTATTTCGCCCGCCAGACATCCCGCGGTTTGGGACCCACATCTCTGCCGAGGCTGGTCCCTGGTGGTGACACTTCTGTGCTATTCCATCCTTTCCTGGAGACTACCACTTGGCACACTGATACATAAAAGCGGTAATAGCTCATAACCCATTAAACAAAATAAACTGATATTGTATTCCTTTGAGTATGCACGTAATATTCTGGTCAAAGATTCTAACCTAAAAGTTATTATGTAGAAACAAGCCCATGAACAATGAAAGCACTTTCCCTTAAAAATGCTAGTATAATTTTCAAAAGTGTCAATGTCATGAAAGAAAAGAAAGACTGAGGAACTCTTTCAGTTTATAGGAGATAAAAGGAATCCTGCCACTAAATACAATACTTCATACTGAACTGTATATTTTTTGATAAAGAGAAGTGACCAAAAAGTGATATTAATTCAATGAAGTAAAAATTTGTATCTATCTATCTATATATTTTTTCTGATACATAAGTTGTGACAAAGTATTAAAAATTGGGGAACCAGAATAAAGGTTATTTGAGAATTCTTTGCAATATCTTTGCAAAGCTTTTGCAAGCTTGACTTACTTTTAACCTTAAGAGGTGTTAGATTGAAACAAGCCTGTGCCAAAGGAACTATGTATATATTGCAATTATTTTAAAATGTATTTTCAAGTCATATGTAATACAAAATTAATATGGTCATAGTTTAATGAAGGAAATACAATTTAATGGAAAATTCTGAGACCTATTTATCTTACATAATAAAATTCCGTATCTCCTAATAAACTACTCAACCATTTTTTCTTTTGAAATTTGCTTTCCAGAAGTGTGGATATTCCTTAAAAAAATAAAAATAGGGTGCCTGGGTGTCTCAGAGGGCTAATCATCTCTGCCTCTGGCTCAGGTCATGATCTCTAGGTCCTGGGATTGAGGCCCGCATTGGGCTCTCTGCTCAGCAGGGAGCCTGCTTCCTCCTCTCTCTGCCTGCCTCTCTGCCTACTTGTGACCTCTCTCTCTGTCAAATAAATAAATAAAAAAATAAAAAAAATAAATAAATAAAAATAAAAAAATAAATAAAAATAGAGCTACCACATGACCCTGCAAATGCACTACTGGGTATTTACCCCAAAGATACAGAAAAGAAGGGCCATAGGTACACCAATGTTCATTGCAGCAGTGGTCACAATATCCAAACTGTGGAAAGAGCTAAGATGTTCTTCAACAGATGAATGGATAAAGAAGATATGGTACATATATACAATGGAATATTATGCCTCCATCAGAAAGGATGAATACCCAACTTTTGTAGCAACATGGACTGGATTGGAGGAGATTATGCTAAGGGAAATGAGCCAAGCAGAGAAAGCTAAGTATCATTTGGTTTCACTTACTTGTGGAGCATAGGGAATAATATAGAGGACAGTAGGAGAAGGAAAGGAAATGGGAAGTGTGGTAAATTGGGGAGGGAGATGAAACATAAGAGACTTTGGACTCAGAAACAAACTGAGGCTCTTGGAGGGGAAGGGGGGGTCAGATGGATGAGGCTGGTGGTGGGTATTGAGGGCGTGTGTTGCATGGAGCACTGGGTGTGAGGCATAAACAATGAATCTTGGAACACTGAAAAAAAATTGCTTCCCTCAGGAAAAAATAAATTTGGATCATATTAATGAAATTCAGTATTTCATTTAACATTTCACAAATATCACTATATATCATGCTGTGAAATTAATTTTAAAATATTATTTAATTTTCTATACTATATTTCATATCAAAATCTCCATGTAAAATATTATGTTTTATTTTTTTTGAAAAAATATTTTTAAAATGTGCAGTAGACAAATGAAATTTTGCTAATTATATCTCCAGTAGCCAAAATTATATTGAAAGGAACTAGCTATATGGAACACTACAACAAAACTAATGTTGTTCTGTATGGTGACAAACATAACATAATTTAAAAAAGAAAGGAACTAGCTAAAACTGTTTGACAAATGCATGTACGATCTATTATATGCCCAAGCAAACACAACACAACAAAACAAAACAAAACAAACAAAAATGGTGTCTCTTCCCAATATTATAACAATGTTTAAAAATGATATGTTTGGGGTGCCTGGGTGGCTCAGTTGGTTAAGCGACTGCTTTTGGCTCAGGTCATGATCCTGGAGACCCAGGATAGAGTCCCATATCAGGACTCGTGCCCTGCAGGAAGCCTGCTTCTCTCTCTCTCACTCCCCTTGCTTGCGTTCCCTCTCTGGCTGTGTTTCTCTCTGTCAAATAAATAAAATATTTTTAAAAAGATATGTTTATTACTCTGCAATGATGTTTTTTTAATTGTGTTAGGTTGATCGCCGTACAGTGCATCAGTAGTTTTTTGTCATTTCCATATACATTGTTTACGTGTAACATCCAGTGCTCCAGGCAATATGTGCCCTCCTTAATATTCATCACCAGACTTACCCCCTACCCCCTCCCTTATAAATCTCTCCCTTTGTTTTGAGGAGTTCAGAGTCTCTCATGATTCATCTCCAAAAATTATTTCTTCTCCTTCATTACAATGATGGTTTGTAACAAATAATCAAAAATTTTATTTTGCTTTCTATGTTATATGACACGCTTATAGCAAGAATTGTCAAAGTATAATGCACATCTGACACATCAAGTCAATTGACTGCATGAACCTTATTGAACTCCAATCAAAGACCCATCAGGTGAGTAATTAGCAATATCAGAGAAGTCCTCAGGTATAGTAAAGTATTCAAGTTCTTAGTATCAATTTTAAAGTGATAACTGGGGGCACCTGGGTGCCTTAGTTACTTAAGCAGCTGCCTTTGGCTCATATCATGATCCCAGGGTCCTGGGATCCAGCCCCACATCAGGCTCCCTGCTTCATAGAGAGCCTGCTTCTCCTTCTCCCTCTGCCTGCTGCTCTGCCTACTTGTGCTCTCTCTCTCTCTCTCTGTGTCAAATAAATAAATAAAATCTTAAAAAATAAAGTGATAACTGCATGCTTATGGCTTATTATTACAGAATTAAGGGAATAAATGTTTAAGTACTTTATTATAGTTCTAGTAGAACTCTGAATCACCTCTATGATGTGTTACCCAAAGTTTTCTGAGAATTACACAATTCTGCCTATAGTAAAAATGAGTGATTAAGTCCAAAAGCCCTTAATAGATTCTCACATAGTAAGGCTATTCAGAAAATGTCCAAAAGTCTTCTCTTGGGAATTCAAAGATATTTGTCACATGCATTAAAAAATAATTGTTTTGGGTCACCTGGGTGGCTCAGAGGGTTAAGCCTCTGCCTTCAGCTCAGGTCATGATCTCAGGGTCCTGGGATTGACCTGCACATTGGGCTCTCTCCTCGGTGGGTGCCTGCTTTCCCCTCTTTCTCTGCTTGGCTCTCTGCCTATTTGTGATCTCTCTCTGTCAAATAAATAAATAAAATATTTAAAAAAAATAAAAAGAATAAAAAGAGTTTGTTTTGGAGACATTGGCAACAGAAATGAAGTCAAATTCAAAATAAAGGGCAAATGACTTTCTTGGTTGCATTTAATATTTATCCTTTCATCTTTAAGAAAGTTCCACATCTTAGAAACTTTTAGTCCTTCAATAGATGATTGGAAATATTATTAGGGAATAATGACAGAGAATTTCCAAAGGCAGATATAGGTTTGTATTAATTTCACATAATCAACTGGTAAGTTAAACTCATTTCTTGGAAGGGGGTAGGAAAATTTCCATTCTGAAGAGTACTTTGTTAGAATTATCTGAACAGTAGTCCTTTGTCCAGGTGGGTGAATAATAGTAATTATTTTAAGGTATTGATCTCAAGTTCCTACTGGCAAATGGTAAATATTCTCTGTACTAAAACAATAAGTAAATAAATACTATTAATATTAAAGGAATTTAGGGCATATATTAAAAACAATGAGACTCAATATCCAGTTTATCCACCCTTCTTCCTCTTTTGGCCCCCAGAGTGATAATTAGAATAACTGATGAATGTCCTTACAATTATTTCATTGCTATCCTATGCATTCTTTGATTTCATCCCATATGGTTTCTGCACATAGGATCGGATGTCAGTTGCCTTTACTTTCTTGTGTTATCTGTGCTTCCTAAAGGGTTCCCTCCACTGATCATTGTTTTGTGGTCTCCTCGTCATTTAGGCTTTAGGTTCTATGAAACAATTCTCTTTAGCTTTTTTCAACTTGCAATCTTGAGCAGCCACCTGGGAAATACCTAAAATAATACTCTTTAAAAATTTTTTAATGACACCTAACATCTGAACAAAAATCAATGTTTGATTTTTTTCCTCATTGAAAGTATATTTATTCCTCATTGTGTTTCCTCACACTGACATAAAGGTCTCACAAAACAGTCTCCCCCCCCTTTTCTCTTTCTTTCTCTCTCTCTCTCTCTTTTAATCTCTGCCATCAAGTTTTGTGTCTGGTATGTATGAAACACTTCCTGATTTTTACAATAAATAATAAATAATTCTAAAAGAGTAACTAATAACCTGAGAAAATATTACAAACTTTGAAAGATGATGTCTGATAGTATTTCAAAGTAAGTTACAGGCAACACCACATGATTAAAAGACTATTCAGTCAGAAACAAAAAATGGAGGATGTATTTTCTTTTTTTAAGAGTTTATTTATTTATTTGACAGAGAGAAACACAGAAAGAGGGGAAACACAAGAAGAGGGCATGAGAGAGGGAGAAGCAGGCTTCCCACCAAGCAGGGAGCACAATGCAGGACTTGATCCTGGGACTCTGGGATCATGACCTGAGCTGAAGGCAGACACTTAATGACTGAGCCACACAAGCACCCTGGAGGAGATATTTTCTTATTTTAACTTCTAAAATAGCTTTTGAATATAAAAATCACTTGTTTTTCTTTGCCCATTTTTCACTTTCTTAAATTCCACATATGAATGAAATCATATGGTATTTGTCTTTATCTGACTGAGTTATTTTGCTTAACAAAATACTCTCTACCTCCATGCATGTCAGTGTGTATGGCAAGATTTCTTTCTTTTTTTATATAGCTATATGATATTTAATGTGTGTGTATGTGTGTGTATATGTGCATGTGTGTGTGTATGTGTGTATGTGTATAATCACATCTTTATCTACTGTTGAATAGATAAAGAATCACATCTTTATCTGTTCATCAGTCAATGGACACTTGGGCTGTTTCCATAATTTGACTACTGTAGATATTGTTGCTATGTACACTGAGGCTGCATGTATCCCTTTGAATTATTTTTTTGTATATTAATATATTTGTATTATTGGCATTTTTGTTTTCTTTGAGTTAATATCTATCAACGCAGTTGCTTGATCATAGAGTAGTTATTTTCAACTTTTTGAGGAAATTCCATACTATTCTCCACAGTGCTTACAACAGTTTGCTTTTCCACCAACAATGCAAGAGGATTCATCTTTTTCCACATCTTCACCAACAGATGTTGCCTCTTGTGTTCTTGATTTTTACCATTCTGAGAGGAGTGAGGTAGTATATTGTCAGCCACTGGAGATTAAAGGGTGTATTTTTGTATGGAAGTATTGAACCACTATATTGTACACTTAAAATTAATATTACACTGTATTTTAACTAACTGGAATTTAAATAAACAGAGTAAAATAAAAAAAAACAGCCACAAGGAATGGATCACAATAACAAAATGATATGTTTATACTTTTATGTGTATTCAAATGAAAATGAGGATTTGCTAAATAATTTATTTCCTTCCTATAGGAATAAAAACACTTGACTTATGTGAATTGGTTGACCTCAATATAATTCAAACAGGGAACAGAGAGTACTTATTTCTATCCTTTTGTCTATGTCCATAAGATTAGGAAAAATAGTTGCTAATGTTGGATCATTTAATTGTGAGGTAATAATAGTTAAGAACAGATGAACATTGATAAGTTTCTCCTGTTACATTATGAGTAATTCTAACAAAGTGATAAGACAGAAATATGGATTGCTTCTCAGAAAGCAAAAGGATTTATCATTTTGCATGACACAGTAATAATCTGATGCAAATACCTAGCCTTTTGGGAAAATGTCCATGTTTACTCAACTTATACACATCTGAGGGCAAGTTACAGTTGAAGCTACAGGATCAAATATAACTCATATAAAGCATGATTAAGTCCATGTACTACTTATAAAATCCATTTACCTTTAAAAATGTTGAAGTACCATCAAGGTACTAAGGTAGACACAGGGCTCTTTTCCATTTAAATAATTATGTTTATCAAGATTATTCTTATTAGATCTGTATTTTTTTATATCTCTTATGCTGACAGGCAGTGAAGAGAATCAGGCATGATGAAAGTCATCTTGGTGACAGGATTTATCTTTTGGGGATTTCTGATATCCAAGAGTTTTAGATATTATATGAGGTGCTCTTCCTAGTGATGTACCTGACTATCCTAATGAGTAACCTTCTCAACATGACTCTCACTACCAAAGACCTGCAGGCTACAAACACCCATGTACTTTTTCCTGAAAAAGTACACGAAAAACTTGTCTTTCCTAGATGTCTTCTGTGTGTCTGTTCCAAGCCACAGATTTATTGTCAACAAACTAACTTATAGGAATTCCATTTCTACTTTGGGATGTGCCTTCCAGCTACTTTAATGACTTCCTTCTCAGCAGGTCAGATATTTGTCCTCACTGCCATCTCCTATGACTGCTATGTAGCTATATGTTGTCCCCTGAACTACAAGGTCATCATGAAGAGTGGGTCCTGTGCATCAATACCAGGTGTTTCCTGGGCCATTTGGGGACTCTTCAGAGCTCTGTACACTGCTTGCACATTTTTTATGCCATTCTGTGTTCCAACGTGATCCCACAGTTTTTCTGTGATGCTTCCTCATTGCTAAGGATTTCTTGTTCTGAAAAAGTCCTGGTAGTTTATACCAATATTGGAATAAGTAATATTTAGGCATGTCTTGTAGCATCTGTGTTATGATCACTTATATTTATATTTTCTCCACTCTGCTGAAGATTCCAACCACAAAAAGCCAGTCAAAAGCCCTCTTCACATGCTTTCCCCATCTCATTGTTTTTTACTCTTTTTAATATAACTGCTTATTTTGTTTATCTCAAGTCGTCCTTAAATCCACCCTCAATTATTGACAGGATGCTTCTGTGATCTACATTGTGGTAGCTCCAATACTCAACCCTATAATCTACAGCCTGAAAAAAAAACATGAAAGAGGCTCTTACGAGATTGATGCACAAAACTTGTGGCCAAGAGTCTCACTCCATTTAACACTGTCTAACATCAGTCAGTGGTCTAGTGTATTACTGATCACAATGGAATTTCTCATCGGTTTTCTCATTCTTAACTTTGCAATGACTTGAGACAAATAGGTAATATACTCACATACATCTAAGGAAATAAATGCTCAAATGTTGAATTAACTGATTCAAAGTTTGTATAATAACATTATAACCAGCTAACACTTAAGTGTGAAGTTTCTCACTCAGTGATCTTCTATGACAAGAATCTCTCTGTTTCTGGTATAAATTTTGAAAAGAATTGCCTCTATTGTTCACAATGTTTATAACTCTTGTCATTGAATAACTCATTTTATTCAGTGGATTTTTTTTTAGTAAGGTACTTCAACAGTTACAATACCAGGGGAAAAAAAAAGCATGGGAGATATCAAGTTTCTCAGTTGTGGATGGACTTTGTTTTGGCTTATTCACTAGGGCTTACAGTATGATTTTTTAAATTACTTTGTATATAGTCCATGTCTTAGAAAACAAATTTCTTGGATATATATTGACTTATTTCTATACTAAATAATTTAGAAATAATACAAAAGTTTCTTATACATTATACTTTTTCTTTATATCATTAAAAATCAATTTAAAATTTAATCTTTTTTGGCTTTAATTTATTTTATTTTTTCAGTGTTCCAAAATTCATTGTTTATGCCCCACACCCAGTGCTGCATGCAACACGTGCCTTCAGTACCCACCACCACACTCTTCCACCCCCCACCCTTTTCTCTCAAAGACCCTCAGTTTGTTTTTGAGTCCAAAGTCTCTCATATTTTGTTTCTCTCCCCAAATTACCCTACTTCTCATTTCCTTTCCTTCTCCTACTGTCCTATATATTACCCCTTATGCACCGCATGTAAGCGAAACCATGTGATACTTGATTTTCTCTACTTGGCTTATTTCACTAGGCATAATCTCTTCCAGTCCAGTCCATGTTGCTACAAAAGTCGGATATTCATCCTTTCTGATGGAGGTGTAGTATTCCATGATATATATGTACCACATCTTCTTTATCCATTCATCTGTTGAAGGGCACCTTGGCTCTTTCCACAGTTTGGGGATTGTGGTCATTGCTGCAATGAACATTGGGTACATATGGCCCTTCTTTTCACCATATCTATATCTTTGGGGTAAATACTCAGTAGTACAATTGCAGGGTCATGGGGTAGCTCTATTTTTAATTTTTTTTAAGATTTTATTTATTTATTTGACAGAGAGAAACATAGCGAGAGAGAGAACACAGCAGGGGGAGTGAGAGAGGGAGAAGCAGGCTTCTCGCTGAGCAGGGAGCCTGATGTGGGACTCGATCCTTGGTCTCTGGGATCATGACCTGAGCCTAAGGCAGTCGCTTAACCAACTGAGCCACCCAGGTGTCCCACTATTTTTAATTTTTTGAGGAATCTCCACATTGTTTTCAAAAGTGGCTGCACCTGCCTTACATTCCCACCAACAGTGTAAGAGGGTTCCCCCTTCTCCACACCCTCTCCAACACTTGTTGTTTCCTGACTTGTTAATTTTGGACATTCTGACTGGTGTAAGGTGGTATCTCAGTGTGGTTTTGATTTGAATTTCCCTGATAGCTAGTGACGCTGAACATTTTTTCATGTGGTCTGTTAGCCATTAGTATATCTTCTATGGAGAAGTGCCTCTACATGAATCCTGCCCATTTTTTGATGTGTTCATCTTCTTTTTGGATGTTGAGTTTGAGTAGTTCTTTATACATCTTGGATATCAGCCCTTTGTCTGTAGTGTCATTTGAAAATATCTTCTCCCATTCCGTGGGTTGCCTCTTTGTTTTGTTGGCTATATCCATTGCTCTGCAGAAGCTTTTTATTTTGATGAAGTCCCAAAAGTTCATTTTACCTTTTGTCTCCTTTGATTTGGAGACGTGTCTTGAAAGAAGTTGCTGTGGCCTATTTAAAATGGGTTATTGCCTATGTTGTCTTCCAGGATTTTGATGGATTCCTACCTCACATTGAGGTCTTTCATCCATTTTGAGTTTGCCTTTGTGTGTGGTGTAAGAGAATGGTCTAGTTTCATTCTTCTATATGTAGCTGTGCAATTTTCCCAGCACCATTTATTGAAGAGACTGTCTTTTTTGAACTGGACATTTTTTCCTGCTTTGTCATTTTTTAATTGAAGTACTGTTGACATATTATATTACTTTCAGATGCAAAACATAGAGATTTGACTTTTATGTATGTTATGAAATACTTCACATGCAAGTGTACTTGCCACCTGTCTCCATATAGTGTTATTACAATATCATAGACTACATTCACTCTGCTGTAATTTTCATCCCTGTGACTCATTTATTTTATAATCAGGAACTTGTCACTCTTTTTTTAATTTCATTTTATTTTTTCACTGTTCCAAGATTCATTGCTTATGCCCCACATCCGGTGCTCCATGCAATATGTGCCTTAAATACCCACCATCAGGCTTACCCACCCGCCACCCTCCACTCCCTCCCCTCCAAGACCCTCAGTTTGTTTCTGAGTCCAAAGTCATTCATGTTTTGTCTCCATCTCCAATTTAACCCATTTTCCATTTCCTTTTCTTCTCCTACTGCACTCCATATTACTCATTATGCTCCACAAGTAAGTGAAACCATATGATACTTGACTTTCTCTGCTTGTCTCATTTCACTCAACATAATCTCCACCAATACAGTTCATGTTGCTACAAAAGTTGGGTCTTAAATATTTTCAACCACATTCTCTCTCTTTTTTTTAATATTTTATTTATTTGACAGAGAGAAACACAGCCAGAGAGGGAACACAAGCAGGGGGAGTGAGAGAGGTAGAAGCAGACTTCCCACTGAGCAGGGAGCCAGATACGGGGCTCGATCCTGGGTCTCCGGGATCGTGACCTGAGCTGAAGGCAGGTCAGTGGGACTGAGCCACCAAGGTGCCCTGAACATTCTGTTCTTTTTAAGTCATAATACTAATGTTTTATTGTCACTAGATTAAATAGCTTAACCAACTGAGCCACCAAGGTGCCCTGAACATTCTGTTCTTTTTAAGTCATAATACTAATGTTTTATTGTCACTAGATTAAATAGCTAGTATATTTTCTCAGTCACATATGATCTTCTTCAATCATGTCCCCAAATATTCTCTGACAACTTTATATTTTTACCATACAATAATGAAGTGTAAAAATAAATAAGTGATTAAGATTAAATAATCATTTTGCCTCTCTTACATGTAAAACTATCTTTTCCTACAGGATTCAAAAAAAATATATGCAATTCTTTAGTTATTTTCCATAAAAGAAAGACATATGCAAATGTTAAGTATGTTAAAAATGCATACATACACCAATATACAGTTTGCATTCACACCAACACTGCTAAAGGATTCCTTTTTCTCCAAATCCTCAGTAACGCTGTTTCTCATGTTCTTAATTTTGCCATTCTGATACATGTGAGTTTTTATTTGTATTTCCCTGATGAATGATTTTATCATTGTTTAATGTGCTTCTTAGACATTTGGATGTCTTTTTTGGAGAAATGTCTGTTCATGTCTTCTGCTTCTTTAAAATTGAATTTCTTGTTTCTTCAGTGTTGAGTTATGTCAGTTCTTTATATATATTGCACACTAACCTTTTATCAGATATGTCATTTGCAAATATCTTCTCCTAGTCACCAGTTCTTTTTTTTTAATTTTCTCACAAGGTCACAGTAATTTATTTTTACTTTTGTTTCCCTTGCCTCAGGAGACTTATCTAGAAAAATATTGTTGACAATGTCAGAAACATTCCAAGCCCCCCTTCTAAAGTTTTTTTTTTTTTTTTCCTGTCATGATTTCAGGTAATACATTAAAATCTTTAATCCATTTGAACTTATTTTTGTATATGGCATAAAAAAGTGATCCAGTTTCATTCTTTTGCATATAGCTATCCAATTTTCCCAAAGCCATCTGTTGAAGTGGCTGTCTTTTTCCCTTTGAGTATTTTTATCTAAGTCTATCTGACCATATAACTGTGGGTTTATTTCTGGGTTTTCCCTTCTGTCCCAATGGCATACAGGTCTATTTTTGTTCATTCACTATATTTTTTTTATCAACACAACTTTGTAATATAAGTTGAAGTCTCAAATTGTGATGCCTCTAGGTTTTCTTTTTCTTTTTCTTTTCCATTTTTTTTTTTTCGTTACTTGTTTTTTTTTTTTTTTCAGTGTTCCAAGATTCATTCCCCATTCCCCACACCCAGTGCTCCATGCAATAGGTACCCTCAGGACCCACCACCAGGCTCTCCCATCCCCCCACACCCTTCCCTTCAAATCCCTCAGTTTGTTTCTGTGTCCAAAGTCGCTCTTGTTTTGTTTCTCTCCCTGAATTACCCTACTTACTATTTTCTTTCCTCCTCCTACTGTCCTCTATATTACTCCTTATGTACCACATGTAAGTGAAACCATATGATACTTGACTTTCTCTACCTGGCTTATTTCACTCAGCATAATCTCTTCCAATCCAGTCCATGTTGTTACAAAAGTTGGATATTCATCATTTCTAATGGAGGGATAGTATTCCATTGTATATATGTAGCATATCTTCTTTTTTTAAAGCTTGGTTTGGCTATTCAGGTTTGCTGTTGTTGCTGCTCTTGTTGTTCTATTGAAATTTTAAGAAGGCTTGATTTAGTTATGTGAAAAATGATGCTGGTATTTTTTTATACTGACATGTTAGTCACCATATACAGTACATCATTAGTTTTTGATATTCAATGATTCATTATTTGTTTATAACACCTATTGCTAATTACAATATGTGTCCTCCTTAAAACCCTCATTTTGACACGGACTGTATTAAACCTGTAGATTGCTTTGGATACTATAACAATTTAACAATTGGCATTTTTCTAACCAATGTACACTGAATACCTCTCCAATTCTTTGTGTTTTCTTTTTTTTATTACTTAATTTTTTTTCCAGTGTTCCAAGATTCATCTCCCATTGTCCAAACCCAGTGCTCCACACAATAGGTGCCCTCAGTACCTACCACCAGGCTCTCCCATCCCTCCACCCCCATCCCTCCAAGTCCCTCAGTTTGTTTCAGTGCCCAAAGTCTATGTTGTTTCATTTATCTCCCTGGATTACCCTAGTTCCCATTTACTTTCCTTCTCACACTGTCCTCAGGTTACCCCTCATGCACCGTAAGTAAGTGAAACCATGTGATACTTGACTTTCTCTACATGGCTTATTTCACTCAGCATAATCTCTTCCAGTCCTGTCCATGTTGCTACAAAAGTTGGATATTCATCCTTTCTGATGGAGGCATAGTATTCCATTGTATATATGTAACACATCTTTATCCATTCATCTGTTGATGGGCACCTTGGCTCTTTGCACAGTTTTGCGATTGTGGCCAATGCTGGGATGAACATTGGGGTACATATGGCGTTATTTCACTACATCTGTATCTTTGGGGTAAATGCCTGTGGTGCAATTGCAGGGTCATAGGGTAGCTCTAGTTATAATTTTTAAAGGAATCTCCACATTGTTTTCCAAAGTGGCTGCACCTGCCTTATATTCCCACCAACAGTGTAAGAGGGTTCCCCTTTCTCCACACCCTCTCCAACACTTGTTGTTTCCTGACTTGTTAATTTTGGCCATTCTGACTGGTGTAAGGTGATATCTCAGTGTGTTTTTGATTTAAATTTCCCTGATAGCTAGTGACGCTGAACATTTTTTCATGTGTCTGTTAGCTGTTTGTATATATTCTATGGAGAAGTGCCTCTTCATGTCTCTTGCCCATTTTTTGATGTGTTCATCTTCTTTTTCGGTGTTGAGTTTGAGTAGTTTGTAGATCTTGGATACCAGCCCTTTGTATGTAGTGTCATTTGCAAATATCTTTTCCCATTCTGATGGGTTGACTCTTTGTTTTGTTGATTCTTTCCTTTGCTGTACAGAAGCTTTTTTATTTTAATGAAGTCCCAGAAGTTCATTTTTGCTTTTGCCTCCTTTGCCTTTGGAGACGTGTCTTGAAAGAAGTTGCTGTGGCTGATGTCAAAGAGGTTACTGCCTATGTTGTCTTCCAGGATTTTGATGGATTCCTGCCTCATGTTGAGGTATTTTATCCATTTCGAGTTTGCCTTTGTGTGTGGTGTAAGAAAATGGTCTAGTTTCATTCTTTTATGCGTAGCTGTCCAATTTTCCCAGTACCATTTATTGAAGAGACTGTCTTTTTTTCCACTGGATATTTTCTCCTGCTTAGTCAAAGATGATTTGCTCATAGATTTGTGGGTCCATATCTGGACCCTCCACTCTGTTCCATTGGTCTATTTCTCTGTTTTTGTGCCTGTACCATGCTGTCTTGGTTGGTAATCACAGTTTGTAATAAGCCTGAAGTCAGGTAATGAGATGCCTCCAGCTTTGCTTTTCTTCTTTAGCAAATCCTTAGTGATTCGGGGTCTTTTTTGGTTCCATATAAATTTTAGGATTGTTTGTCCTAACGTTTTGAGGAATGTTGGTGGAATTTTTATCGGAATGCCATTGAAAGTATAGATTGCTCTGGGCAGTATAGACATTTTGACAATGTTTATTCTTCCGATCCATGAGCATGGAATGCTCTTCCATCTTTTTGTATCTTCTTCAATTTCTTTCATGAGTGTTCTGTAGTTCCTTGAGTACAGATCCTTGACTTCTTTGGTTAGGTTTATTCTTAAGTATCTGATAGTTTTTGGTGCTATAGTAAATGGAATTGATTCTCTGATTTCCCTTTCTATTTTTTCATTGTTAGTGTATAAGAATGCAACTGATTTCTGTGCAGTGATTTTGTATCCTGCCACATTACCCAATTGTTCTAGTAGTTTGGGCGTAGAGTCTTTTGGGTTTTCCACATAGAGTATCATGCCATCTGCAAAGAGAGAGAGTTTGACATCCTCTTTGCCAAAGGGGCTACTTTTACATTTTTCTGTTGTCTGATTGCTGTTGCTAGGACTTCTAACACTATGTTGAACAGTAGTGGTGAAAGTGGGCATCCTTGCCTTTTCCTGATCTCAGAGGAAAGGCTGTCAGTTTTTCCCCATTGAGGATGATATTGGCTGTGGGTTTTTCATAGATAGATTTTTTGAGGTTGAGAAATGTTCCCTCTATCCCTATATTTTGGAGAATTTTGATTAGGAACGGATGTTGTATTTTGTCAAATACCTTTTCTGTATCAATTGAGAGTGCCATGTGGTTCTTCTCTCTTCTCTTATTGATTTGTTCTATCATGTTGATTGTTTTGTGAGTGTTGAACCACCCTTGCCTCCCTGAGATAAAACCCACCTGGTCATGGTGGATAAACTTTTTAATGTATTGTTGGATCCTGTTAGCAAGGATCTCGTTGAGAATCTTGGCATCTGTATTCATCAGCAATATTGGTCTGTTGTTCTCCTTTTTGATGGCGTCTTTGTCTGGTTTGGGGATTAGTGTGATGCTGGATTCATAGAAAGAGTCTGGAAGTTTCCTTCCATTTCTATTTTTTGAAAGAGCTTCAGGAGAATAGGTGTTATTTCTTCTTTGAAAGTTTGGTAGAATTCCCCAGGGAATTCCTCTGGTCCTGGAATCTTGTTTTGGGGTTGGTTTTTGATCACTGCTTCAATCGCATTACTAGATATAGGTCTATTCAAATTGTCAATGTCTTCCTGTTTCAGTCTTGGTAGTTTATAGTTTCCTAGGAATGCATCCATCTCTTCTAGGTTGTTAAACATATTGGCATATAATTGTTGATAGTAATTTTTGATGATCGTTTCTATTTCCTTGGTGTTAGTCGTGATCTCATCTTTCATTCATGATTTTATTAATTTGGGTCTTCTCCCTTTTCTTTGGATTAGTTTGGCCAATGGCTTATCGATCTTAATTGATTCTTTCAAAGAACCAGCTTCTAGTTTCATTGATGAGTTCTACTGTATCTCTAGTTTCTGATTCATTCATCTCTGCTCTAGTCCTTATTATTTCCTGCCTTGTGCAGGAGGTTGGTTTAATTTTTTGTTGATTTTCCACTTCCTTAAGGTGTAATGAGAGTTGATGTATTCGGGATCTTTCAATTTTTTTGAGTGAGGCTTGGATGGCTATGAATTTCCCCCTTAGGAATGCCTTTGCTATATCCCATAGGTTTTGGATCGATGTATCTTCATTCTCATTGGTTTCCATAAAGTGTTTCAGTTCTTCTTTGATTTCTTGGTTGATCCACATATTCTTGAGCAGGATTGTCTTTAGCTTCCAAGTGTTTGATTTTCTCCTGAACTTTTTATGGTGATTTAGTTCCAGTTTCACGGCATTGTGGTCAGAGAAGATGCAGGGAATAATTTCAATCTTCTGGTATTGGTTTAGCCCTGATTTGTGACCTAGTATGTGGTCTATTCTGGAGAAAGTTCCATCTGCACTCGAGAAGAATGAGAATTATGCTGTTTTAGCGTGGAATGTTCTGAATATATCTATGAGATCCATCTGGTCCAATGTGCCATTCAAGGCTCTTGATTCTTTGGTGATTTTCTGTTCAGATGATCTGTCCATTGTTGAGAGTGGTGTGTTAAGATCTCCTACAATTAATGTATCTGCATCAATATGATCTTTATTTTGTGTAACAGTTGGTTTATGTAGTTGGCTGCTCCTATGTTGGGGGCATAAATATTTACAATTGTTAGATCTTCTTGATGTATAGACCCTTTAAGAATGATGTAGTGTCCTTCTGTGTCTCTGACTACAGTCTTTAGACTAAAAACCAATTTGTCTGATATGAGAATCGCTACCCTGGCTTTCTTTTGGGGTCCATTGGCATGAAAGATGGTCTTTCATCCCTTCACTTTCAATCTGGAAGTGTAGGGATGACTCCAGATGAGTCCTCTGTAAACAGCATATGGATGGGTCCTGTCGTTTTATCCAGTCTGCAACTGTGTGTCTTTTTATTGGAACATTTAGGCCATACACATTGAGAGTGATTATCGATAGATACGTTTGTATTGACATCATGTTGCCTGTGGAGTTATGTTCCTACAGATTACCTCTGTAAATTTCGGTTTTGTGTCTCTCTTGGGTTCATTTCTCCTCTATAAAACCCCTCTTAGCATTTCTTGTAGTGCTGGCTTGGTGGTTTTGGTGGTTGCATTATCTTTTAGACCTTGGCAGTCTTGGAAGCTCTTTATTTTTCTTTCATTTTGAAGTTAACCTTGCTGGATGCATTATCCTTGGTTGAATATTTTTGTCATATAACTTCCTGAATATATCTTTTAGCCCTTTCTGGCTTGCCAGGTTTCTGGGGAACGGTCTGACATTATTCTGATGGTCCTCCCTCTATAGGTAAGGGATCGTTTTCTCCTAGCTGCCGTTAAGGCATATTCTTTGGTTTTATGATTCGAGAATTTTACTATTATGTGCCTGGAGGTTTTTCTGGCCTCATTGATCTTGGGGGGGTGTCCTCTCTGCGTCTAGGATATGAATATTTGTTTCATTCCCCAGATTTGGGAAATTCTCATCCATCATTTGTTCAACAATATCTTCTAGTCTTCTCTCTCGCTCTCAACTCCTTCAGGGATTCCAATAATTCTGATATTGGAGCGTTTCATGACATCATTTATTTCCCTTATTCTGTTTTCATGAGATTTTAGCTGTTTGCTCCAAGACTTCAATGCTCCTCTTTCTTAATCCATCTGTCTTCTAAATCACTGATACGATCTTCAGCTCACTTACTCTGGCTGTTAGCATATTTAAATTAGATTGAATCTCATCTATAGCCTTTCTAACCTCACCTTTCACTTCTGTTGCTATGGCTTCCATTTTAAGACTAATGTTCTTTTCTAAATTGCCGTTTCTTGGACAATTGCTACCCTGAATTCCATTTCTGTCATATTGTTTATGTTAATTTTCAGTAATTCTTTGACTGGGGTTGCAGTCTCAGGGTTCTTGTTCCGTTGGATGTTCCTCCTCCAAGTGGCACGGGGTGGTTCAGAGGGTGTATAGCTAAATATATCAGCCACTATCTATATGGATTGGTCGCTGGAAGGTTTTGAAGCAACCAGAATTCACCACCAAAAAGGGAGGAGAAAGAAAAAACAAAACGGAAGAAAGGAAGCAAGAAAAGAAACCCCTGCCAGAGTGGGGCCCAGTGGTAGGAATTATATGGTGCAAAACTGTTACAGGGTAACGAAAAGGGCTATCAAGGGTAAATGAAGAGATCAAAAAGCGAAGCCCCACCTATATGACCCTCAAGACCAGTATTTATATAATACAGAAGCAAAGACAATTACACAGAAACACTGACAGACTAGAGTGGGAAGGTGAGGGCAAACAGACCTTGTGGGCAAGGAATGCATTTCAGATGCTCCTGAGTGTGTCTTGTTATTATTTTTGGAGGAGCCCACTTTCTAAAGATATAGGGAGATTAGAACTGGTTGTATATAGGGGTAGTATTGAATAGGGATGACTTGAAGCTTGTATCTACATGTATATATAAAAGAATTGAATAAAGGACTGAAGAGAGAAAAAGGGAAAAACAGAGAAAACAAACAGGGAAACTAGAGGCAACAACAACAGCAAAAAATACAGGAGTTTGCTTGAAAAAAATTTCAACGTAAAAAAAAATAAAAATTTTAAAAAATGTTATGGGGTGTTGTATTGAGTATCATGTTGTTATAAAAGAGGGGTTAAAAATTGAAAAATGAAAAACTGTGAGAATGTATTTTTAAGTTTAAAATGGTAGCTTTAAAAGTAAAAATAGAGAAAAGTTTTAAAAAAAAAAGCAAATAATGTAGAAAACTGTATCAATAAAGTGTAGGGCTTCTGGTACTTGTAGTCAGTACCAGGAGTTTAATAAATTTCTTTCCCCCCGATGTTGGGGTTTTATAGTTTGAGTGTTGTCCTCTAGAGATTTTGGCTTGCTTTCTGGGTGTGGGGCCTGTTGCACTGTTTTCTGTCCCTTCTACCTGGGCTGCGTCTCTCCGCCCCCTTGCTAGAGACTGGTCTCAATGGTAACCAGGTTGTCAGGTTACAGTTCTGGCAGCAGAGCTTAGTTCTTTTACATTGTTTTTCACCTGCTGAGGAAGTCAGGTCAGAGCAAGATGTCTGTGCCCAGACCTCCTTCCCAGAGAGAGCCTCTACACAGAGAGAGGCTCTTTCTTGCCTCCCGGCTGGCAGCCTGTCACAGCCAGGCAGGCACAGATGCTGGATTGATTTCTGCCCACGCCCCCGCTTGTCGCTTCACTCCTGCACCTCAAAATCACAACTTCTTTTAGATTGCACGACCTTGTTTGTGCCAGGGGGCCTGTGGCTCTTCAGGTCCCGCGCAAGTCTGCAAAATCGCCTTTCCTGGGGGGTCCGCACCCGGCCCACGGGGTGGAGAGAAGCGGGAGGGAAAAACAGTGGAGGAAAGGGGAAAAAAGAACAAAAGAAAAAAAAAATTGAGAGAAAGCAGCGGCAAAATAGACTCCATGCCCGCCGCTCTCGCTGAGATCCTCCGTGCCACACAGGACACTCCTGCTCTCCATGAAACCCTGCTCCTCTGGCGTAAGCAGTGGGGGATAGACTCCACACCCTGTCCCCTCTAATTTCCCTTGAGCCACGGGGCACTTCCTCTCCCTGCGGATCTCTGTCTCCCCGCTGCCCTGTGGAAAAACTGTCTTTGCACCTCACAGGGCACTCTCTGTCCCTGCGGGTCCCCGCTACCCCCTGCTGTGGCGAAAAATAGACTCCAGCACCACTGGCTCTGCTGTGTTCCCGGTTCTGTTTCGCCCTGAATCAGACGGTAATCTGCTGTTATTCCCGAAGCACAAAGCACTTTCGTGCTGGAGTGCTTGCTTTCAATGGTTCAGCTCTGCGGGCTTCCTCCCCCACATCCCTCTCTCTGTGGGTAAGCCTCCGGTCGCTCTCACTTGTTTCTACCATTTTGCCGATGGTCTTTGTCTCCTGTGGTGATCCAGAAGTGTGAAATATCACATTTTAGACTGATTTCATGGGTGCTCACAGTGGTCCTGTAGTGTTTATTTTGCTGGAATGGAGCTCACTTCAGGGAACTCCCCGAAATGCAGTCACCTGGCCTTCCGCCTTCTTGAAAGTCCCAATAGTTTGAAAGTTTCTTTTCTAAAATGTGTCTCCTCTAGACAACATACAGATGGGTCTTGTTTTTCAGGTTTTTTTTTTTTTTTTTTTTTTTTTTTTTTTTTTTTTTTTTTTTTTTCATTTGCTTGTTTGGTTGTTTGGATTTGTTTCTTTGTTTTAGCCACTATGTCACTCTACCTCTTTGGAGTATTTAGTCTGTGCGCAGTCAAAGTAGTTATCAATAGGTATGTGTTTATTGCCATTTTGTTACTTGTTTTTGTTTGTTTTTGTAGTTTTCTCTGATTCTTCTCTTTATTTTATGGTTTGTTAGCTTCTATTACTAATATATTTTCATACTTTTCTCTTTATTCTTTACATTTCTATTTGTTTTTTTTTTCTTATTTGTTGTTATAATTAGGCTTATATATAATATCTTCTGCATATAGCAGCCTACATTAAGTTAACAATCCCTTGATTTTGAACCATTATTTCCTTCTTTTTCCCACAGACATTGTAGGTACTTCCTATCTTATTTTTCATGCTTTTGTTTTGTGAATCTCTTGACTAATATTTACAGATATATTTATTTCTATCCTCTAATTTATTTTCTTCCCTTCCATTCAAATATTTCCCTTTAATATTTATTAATCGGCTAGTTTAGTTGTATTGAACTCTTTCAGTTTTTGTCTGAGAAAATATTTATCTCCATTTTGTGAGTGATAACCTTGCTGGGTATACTATTCTTGGCTGCATATATCCCCCATTCAGCAATTTGAATATATCATGATATTCCCTTCTGGCCTGCAATGTTTGTGCTGAAATATCAGCTGATAGCATTAAGGATATATAAGTATGTATGCGTGTAATTATTTTCTTTTGTCTTGTTGCTCTCATTTTTTCCCCTGTATCACTGACTTTTGCTTTTTTAACTACTACATGCCCTTGTGTGGACCTCCCTGTGTTGATATCTTTGGGGTGATATGTGGGCATCTTGGAACTGGATATGTGCTTCCTAACCTCAGATTCAGGAATTTTTCCACTATTATTTATTTAAATAAATTTTCTGCCTCCTTTTCTCTCTCTTCTTTATGAATACCTATAATGCAAATGTTATTAACTTGGTAGAGTCATGAGTTTCCTATGTCTAATTTCATTTAGTATAATTCTTTTTTCTCTCATTTGTTCAATGACTACTTTATATTACTGTCTTCTAGAGCATGCATTTATCCCTCTGCTTCCTCTAGCATATTACTATTCCATGCAATGTATTTTTATTTATTTTTATTTATTGTGTTCTTGACTCTGATTCTTTTTTGTCTCTGTGTTAAGGGTTTCACTGATGTCCCCACTCCTTTCTCGAGTCTAGTGAATACATTTATGATCATTACTTTAATTTATTTTATCAGATATATTACTTATATCTACCTTTCATAGGTCTCTTGCTGTGGTTTGGTACTCCTCTGCAGAGTAGTGTCGCCTTTCCCCCAGGACCTGGCACTTCAGGAATGTTTCATATGTGTATTGCCTATGCTCTACTGTTGAGTCCTGGCAACTTTTTTTCTTGAGTCCAGTTATATTTAGGAGCTCTATTTGCCTGTTGTGAAATTGTTCACAGACTGGATGGGGCACAATTTAACAAGGTGTGTATTGATATGTTTGTGAAATGAGACTTCCTATCACCACTGGAACTGAGGTACTGCAAAATGTATGAGTCAGTTGATGATATGTTGGCAATATTTGCACAGGTCTTCTGGGTTGGAGCTCCAGAGAATATGGATTTTCAATATTGAAAATATTTTTTACAATACATTAAACAACTGAAATAAAATTTGGGGTTTGTTTTTCCATTTTTAAAATATTCACCTATAAAATTATTTGGCACCATTAAAATTTAACATTTACAACCTTATAAGTTTTGAATATCTAACTTCCCATGACAATTTTTTTTTTCCCATGAAGATAACATTTATGCAACACATTTGGGCTCATTACTTTTCTAAGACTGAATACACAGACAAGGACCAGACCATAGATGACAAAAGTACTCTGACACCCTCTGACTTTGAATGAAACTCCCAAAGAATCTCATCACATCCTTTATAGAAATCAGCACAAAACAGTCAGAACTTGATCTGTAATTGCCAGTTTCCAAGCTGTTTCCCTATGTTCAACTCAGAAACAACCAAAGAAAGTCCAAAAAGATAATTACACACTAATTTTTCACACTAATTACATAGAATGACTCCCTTAGTTAGTCACCTCCAGTTTCCCCATCTCAACAACTGTCAATAAGGACACACCTGTGGCCTCCTTACTTTGCTTTCCTTCTTTTGTCCTTTACTTTTATTCTGCTTACCCTTTCACTCTTCACATATATATGCAAAAATATTTCACTCTTTTATTGAAGTTTTTGTGATATTGTTGCATGTTTTTTTGCAACATTATTAGCAATAGCCAAGATGTAGAATTAATCCAAGTACCCATGAATAGATTAATGAATAAAGAAGAATCTATTTATGTATTTATCTTATTCACTCCCCATCTACCTGTATTTAAGAATCAGTTTGGGGTGCCTGAGTGGCTCAGTTGGTTAAGTAACTGCCTTCAGCTCAGGTCATGATCCTGGAGACCCAGGATCGAGCCCTACATTGGGCTCCTGCTCAGCAGGAAGCCTGCTTCTCCCTCTCTTACTCCCCCTGCTTGTGTTCCCTCTCTTGCTGTGTTTCTCTCTATCAAATAAAAAAATAAAATCTTTAAAAAAAAGAATCTGGGTTTTTGGGGTACCTGGGTTGCTCAGTCATTGGGAATCTATTTTCAGCTCAGGTCATTATCTTGGAGTCCTGGGATCGAGGCCCACATTGGTCTTCTTGCCCAGTGGGAAGCCTGCTTCTCCCACTGTCCCTCCCCCTACTTGTGTTCCCTCTCTTGCTATGTTTCTATCTGTCAAATAAATAAATAAAATCTTTAAAAAAAGAATCAGCAATTTTTTTGTTTGCTTGTTTAATTTCTTGGTTTATCTCATTTCTTTGATTTGTATTTAAACTTCCACATATGGATGAAATCAAAGGTATATGTCTTTCTAACTTATTTCACTTAATATTATAGGTCCATGTATGTTGTACAAATAACACAATCTCATTCTTTAAAAAAAAGTATATTTAATTTAGAGAATCTGCTTTATCCAGACCTGAAGTACATTTGTCAAATACCAGCTAGGTGTTGTCACACACACACACACACACACACACACACACACACACACACAAATCACTTAATCAGGGTAAGAAGTCCAGAAATAAATCCATGTTTATATGTGTATATGCTTAAATGCTTAATCCAAGAAAAAA